>JAKCPI010015737.1:0-33839 GCA_023213315.1 Euborellia annulipes | reverse complement strand
AAATAAAATACAGCCCATGCGCCTACGGCAATATTTTTATATAAAAAAAAAAACATTGAGGGTCTTTATTAAGTCCCACCCACATTTTGTACTTGTGATTATTTCATTGTTGTGCAAAAAATTATATATTTTTTTAATGTGAAACTTTCATGTTACAAACCTAAAAATTTTCCACTAAAGATTTTCATTTTCATTTATAAATACAATGAAATAATCACAAGTAGAAAAAAAAAACGCATGGATGGGACTTAATATTGTCCCTCACTGTACATCAGAATTATTCTCATGTACATCTAATGATATATGCAAATTTAATCATTTATTTTTGTATCTATCTAAGCAACAATAACAGTTTATCGTCCTGAAGATGGGATCGATGTGATTCCAAAACGTCGACGATAATCAAATAGAATTTTTTTATCACTAGCTGGCTGCTACATCTACTTAATCCTAATAATTGAAACAAATATGGACGAAATCTAAATGAACTCTTATGCCGAAAAAGACTTTAAACAAAAATTTTCCATTTTTACTTTCTCTTACCTCTATATATATGTTAATATATAGTGGAGAGAGAAAGTATTGGATTCATGTCAAAAATTCGATGTCGATGGATCTTTACATTTTGAGGTCCCCTGAATCAAAAAAGGTGGTTTTCGCGACATGGTCTGTCTGTGTGTGTGTGTGTGTGTGTGGGGGGGGGGTGTGTGTGTGTGTGTATCTGTGTTCACTTTTAAGCATGAAGGAATTGAACTATGAGGCTGAAATTTTATTTTCAAGTTAAACACCCCCGGGACCGGAAAAATAAGCTTTTAATCAAAATTGGTCAAAGGGTACTAGTACTTTTACTGATGTACTTTTTCAGTTTTTTTTTTTTTTCGATTTTCTCAAAATTCGCTCTAACGATTTTGATTAAAATTCAAAAATCAATTATTTTTTAGATGCTCTTTCAAATGTATATTCTCCGTTTCGCCCTCAAAATTGTTTGAAGCACTACTTTACTCTTGTGCTTCATAGGAAAGATAGGAGAAATGGTTGCCATGGTAACAAAATATATTTTCCCATCTTTATAAATTTGACATCGCCCCCGGGTGTGGCATAGTAGGTAGCGTGCCTACCTCCTATGCCAAACGTCGCGGGTTCGGACCCAGCCAGTCCGATGATTTTATTTAAGCCATTTGGATACCAGATGGCTTAAATAGAAATGCCTGAACCCACAATTTATATGTTAATCACAACGGTTATCGTCTAAAGTCTTAAATGGCCTAAGTTGCCGAAAAGACTGTGTGAATGTGTGTGTAGTGTGAGTGTGAATGAGAAAAAAGTGTGAATGTTTAAAAAAAAAAAAAAAAAATTTGACATCTTAAATTCTAATATATTGGCGGAAACTAAATATATGTCGACACAAAAAATCCTTCGGTAATTGAAAGTTGTGTTCTGTGCTTGTTACACCAGATTTTTTTCTTTGATCCTTGCAGGAATATATAATTTATAAAATACATAAATTAAAATAATATTAGGAATACTGCATTTTGGACATTTTTTATTGGCTTGCTACTTAGCCATCCAGCATTTTGGACACTAACTGTGGATTAGTTTAATTAGTAATCAATAATACGAATTAACTAAAAATAACAAAATTTCTGCAAATCAGTCCGCCCAAGCATGGACAATGAAAATAAGGACTGTTAAATAGAGAGTAATTTTAAAGATTTATTATTTACCAGGGGTATTATGAGATGAGCATGTAAGTAGTATTCAATTTATTTAGCATATGAATTTTGAAAAGCGAAAGAATTAAATTTTCACCATTTGTTTATCTTTGTGACTTGTTAGAGATGCTGTGTGGTGTCGTGAGACGAGGACTCCTCTCCCTCCCCCTCCCCCACCCACTCAGCAACAGTTGGTTCATCATCAGTATAGATTGAAGTTATATTTGGCTCAAATGGCAAGGACTGCGTGTATATGTGTGTGGGTTGTGCTTGTATGTGTGCTTATCACTTGGCTGTTTACTCTTCGCTAGGATGTTTACCTGGAGTTCGCCACCCCTCTCTAAAAGCCACGTCGCAAATTTATGCAGATTTTCACGTGGTTTTATAGATTTTTGACCGTGTTTACACATCCATTTGTTTCTCTCTCTCTCTCTCTGCCTGGTTTGAATGTATAAAGGTTTTAAGTGGAAGGGGGTTGAGAGTGCGCGCTTTATTCGTTGTTTGTTTTTGCTCCAATACATTTGTCATTCGAGTGGGGCATTCGTTCGTTCGTTCGTTTTAAACGTCGGATCACAATTTTATTATTAAAGAAAATATGGCCATCAAAAAACATATCGATTTATATTTAATTCATTTTGACGAAATGAATAAAGATCAAACAAGAATGCGAGGTGTTAAAAAATTGACATTAGTAAATTTCCATTTTTAAATAGTACGTATTTTAAACAAATTACTTAATTTATATTAAGCCTGTCTCCTCACTATAGCTGAGCCTATTCCTATTTTCAATCATATCATATCGGTATTATATCACTTTCTCCTTCTCTAATTTTTTGATAAAAATAATTTAATTAAATAATTATTTATTCATACATTTAAAAGGATAATGGAATATGAAGGGGTCATGGCTATCATTTGATTATTGCATAATAAATAATTATAATCATACTCAATTTAATCATCCTACATATCAATATAATTATTAGTCTATTATCAAATTAATTGTTTGTTTTTTGTTAATTGATAAATAAAGAATATTGATTAAATATATATAAAAAATATTTCAAAAGGTTTAGCTTTAGTAAAAATTAAAATGGAATTCATTAAAAGAGATCTATGAAAGTAAGGGTAAAAAATAAAGCGGCAGCGCTTTAAGGCTCAAACACACAGAACTCGAATTTCTTGAAGAAGGAGCCGTTTGAGCTCCGAAACATCGACCTATAGCGGAGGGATATAATCCGAATAAATTTGCCTGAATACGAGCTCTGGATTTATTTATTCACCCTTCTCAATAATATCCACCAGGTCTCCCCTATCTTCATCATTTATTATATTGTATTTTTTATTAATTTCATATATAAATAAATAAAAAATTTATAAATTCAACTCTGAATTGTGATGTCACACTTAGAGAAACCTCCGGGTCCCTTATGTCACAATTAGTAACGTTTTGTCCAGACCCTTACGTGTTACGTAATATGTGGACGATCCCTTAGGTGATATTTTAATAATCATAATTTCTCTGCATTCGTATACACCAGTGGTTCCCAACCTGGGGGCGATCGCCCCCAAGGGGGCGAATTGGGTTTTCAGGGGGGCGATAAATAAGCGGGGGGCGATGAGTATTCAAAGGGAGAAAAATTATTAGTTTACTAAAATTTAAAAAAATAAAAATCAAAGAGAAAAATCTCCTATTTACAGGATAGTCAGGATAGAAAAGGACAAAATATTATCATAAAAATAAAATAGTCTGAAGATAATTCCAATCTAGAATTGAAACGTCACTTTTAGCTCAAATCTTAAATTTCAATTAAAAAAAATTCATTCATTTTCTTGAATTTTGTTTCCTCAGAGGGCCCTTTAAGCTCAAATCAAGTTTGATCTTTTTCACGACTCAGGATAGCTAAAAACGCAGATTTCAGTGGCTAATTTTCCATACCCCCAGATTCCCCCGGAAATCCTCTGTCCAGATCTGGCCTCGATAAATTAAAACTTTGTAACTCTTTGTTTAGGAAATTTTGAAAAAATTTTATAAAACTTTACTTAAATAAATATTGTAAGCTATGTATAACTATTTCAAAAGTTGTGTCAAAAACCGTGTAAAAAAGTGTTGGCATGAAGGCCACAATAGCCTTTTACATACTAAAAAAAAACTTTGTTTTTTTTTTTGGAGGGGGGCGTATTACTAAGTAGCCCCGGGGCCTGTCAAGTCTGTCTGCGGCCCTGTATATAGGCCTACGGTAATAAAATTGTTTAAAATAATAAAACTGCTTTATTATTTACACTTTACTTCAAATTAAAAAATGTAAAGGGGGGCGATAGGTGTTAGCCACCAGAAAGGGGCGATGGGTCAAAAAAGGTTGGGAACCACTGGTATACACTCTGCTGACATTTCGGTTCTGTTTAGACCCATCATCAGAGTGTGGTAATTTCATGGAGGCTTTTCTTTTAAAGTTTAAATATTATCAATTACTTTTATTTTTACTCATAATGAAGGTAGATCAAAAAGCAGCAGACCTACTCAAAATTTAATTACTTCCTCAAAATTATTTTGATCAGGGTGTGGATAACCCAAATGACTTTGGAAATGTATCATAACCCGGTCGCATAGGTGAAATAAAAAATAAAAAATTAAAATAAATTATTGCAAGGAATCGTGGCTGAATGTATACTTTATAATGAAGTGATAATGGCAGCCAAAGGGAAATCAAGAAAAAAAAATTTTTATTTTGCTTTTTTGAACAATAATGTCGACGTTTCGATCGATTCCTCCGGTCTTCATTAGACATGATTTTATTTACCTTAAGCTTAAAGGGTTTTTTGGCTGACAGTGAGTGATGTTCAATCTTGAAGCATAAGTCATGTCAATTGACGAATGTACGCAACTATATCAGAAATTGTCAAAAGCCTCGAGGCAAATAAAACACATGTCCTGATCGAAGCTGGAAGAAATAAGCCGAAACGTCGACATTGTTGATCAACAAATTTTTTTTATCTTTATTTTTTCCTTTGACTGTCTTTATCTATTCATTATAAAATAAATAACGAAACGTCAGCCGTGAGGGCGAGATTTAAAATAAAATAATATTTGGCTGCATTCGTCTTGTTTTTTTCATGACTCCATCATCATTAAGCCTACAGCCACAGATCTTTTTCGATTAAATATATTTTGTAAAAGTGTGGTAGGCCGAGGGTTGGCTACTCTAGAATAAAATTTGACAACACAAGCGCATTGTGAGTAGCTCTCTTTAGGCAGTAAAGGGTATTTTTTTGAACGTTATCGATCATAAATGGTTAGATTTTTTTTTTCATATTCGCCTCTTTCTCTCCGATTAATTAAGACCCACTTTTCCACATGGTTTGGTTTTTTGTTCTTCCCTTCAAGTTCCCTCTCATTAAATCTCAAGGGGTTGATGACGTCAATTCAATAAATGACATTCTTAAGACATCCAATTCTAAGAGGAGATTATCACCTTTTTCAACCCCCTTATATGAACAGAAAAGATCAAAGATCTTTCATTTTTTGTTACAGAAAAGAAGGCTTAGAAAGTAATTTTTTTTCTGATATCTGATATCGGTTTTTTTTTTTTTTTAGATGAAAGTATGTATTCGTATAAAATGTTATTATTATATAGTCTGATAAAAATAAAATAGTAGTGTAAAACATTAGTAAATAAATGACTATGTTATATTAATACTAAATAATATAAACTACAAATTATATATTCAATATGTGAACGATTCATTGTAGAATCTGGAAGAAAAGGACACGGATAGATTTTCAAAGCTACCGTGATGATAGATTTTGATAGATATACACGTTTTGAGGTCCCCTGAATCCAAAAAAGTGGTTTTTGTGACATGGTCTGTCTGCCTGTGTGTGTGTGTGTCTGAGTTCAATTTATAGCATGAATGGATTGAGCTAGGAGGTTGAAATTTTTTATTTAAGTTAGGCACCCCCCTAGAGAGTGAAAATAAGCTTTTAATCAAAATCGGCCAAAGAGTACTAGTACTTTGCTGATGTAATTTTTCAGTTTTTTTTCGATTTTCTCAAAATTCGCTCCAACGATTTAGATTAAAATTCAAAATTTAATTATGTTTTAGATACTCTTTAAAATGAATGTTCTCATTTTGCCATTTTTTTTTTTTTTTTTTTTTTTTTTTTTTTAAACATTCACACTTTTTTTCTCATTCACACTCACATTCACACAGTCTTTTCGGCAACTTAGGCCATATAAGACTTAGACGATAACCGTTGTAGAGAATATATCTATTGTGGGGTCAGGCATTTCTATTTAAGCCATCTGGTATCCAAATGGCTTAAATAAAATCATCAGACTGCCTGGGTCCGAACCCGCGACGTTTGGTATAGGAGGTAGGCACGCCACCTACTACGCCAAACTCGGGGGCTCATTTTGCCATTGAAATCTTCTGAAGACCACTTTACTCTTGTACTTTTTTTTTTTTTTTTTTTTTTTTTTTTTTTAAACATTCACACTTTTTTCTCATTCTCACTCACACTCACACACACATTCACACAGTCCTTTCGGCAACTCAGGCCATTTAAGACTTTTACGATAACCGTTGTAATTAATATACATATTGGGGGTTCAGGCATTTCTATTTAAGCCATCTGGTATCCAAATGGCTTAAATAAAATCATCGGACTGCCTGGGTCCGAACCCGCGACGTTTGGTATAGGAGGTAGGCACGCTACCTACTACGCCAAACCCGGGGGCACTCTTGTACTTCTTAGGAAGGATAAGAGAAATGGTTGCCATGGTAACAAAATATAAATAGACAAATAGATTATCAATTTCAAATGTACCGTACTGTCGGAATATATATCTTGACACAAAAAATCTGGTGTGACAAGCACAGAACACAACTATTGATTACCGATCAGTCACACCAGATTTTTTCTTATTCACACAGTCTTCTTATTTAAGCCATTTGGTATCCAAATAGCTTAAATAAAATCATCGGACTGCCTGTGATCCGAACCCTCGACCATTGGTATTCAAGGTAGGTGCGCTACCAACTACACCAAGCCCGGGGCATTATTAATCACATATTAATTAAGAAAATTTTAAAATAAGCTTAGTAGATATATTTACAAATTATGTGTCAAATAGTTCAGCACTCTTGCAAAAGATGGCAGGCTAGTGTAACAGCCGTTCAGGAAGAGACAGACATACAAAGAACAGAAGGACTGACTGTCCCAGCTCGGGCAGCTCGTGGTCGCCATCCACGTACCCAAAGATGTGGGCCCCTGAGCAATGGGACATTCTCTCATTTTTTTGTAAATATTTCGGATATTATAATAATTTCAAGTGATTCTTAATTCAAAAATAAATTTTGTTCGAGGAACCGTCTCTAAATTATTATAAAAAAAAAAAAGCGGATAAATGTTCACTTATTTCAAATATTCACAAACCGTGAAATATTTTAATATAATAAGATAATAAAATTTAATAAAAAATCCCACGTGACTGCAGACCTATCATATTTTAGTTATTTATTTTTCATATAATCTTCGTATTATTTGTTGATTTTATTTTTTAATCTTGACAATCATTTTTTTTATAATTTATCTATTTATCACCCTCTTTTATTTTTTTTTTTTTTAAATATTCTCTTCTTTTAGCCCCCTTTTTTACTTTTTTCATATTTTACAAATATAAATAGAGATTGACAGATGGGAAATAATTTATTGCCTTGTAAGTATATTTATAGATGTATAGGCCAATATGTACATAAAATATCGGTTCTTATTTTTAATCTCAAATTCAAATAGCCACCTCTCCAGCCACCCGCCAACGCCTGTCTGGCTCTACGTGGAAAGCCACAGCTGGAGCATTTTTTTTTTTTTTTTTTTTTTTGCTTTCCTTTTTAATCCGGTGGCGAAGTGAAGCTAGGACAGACACCAACAAAGCAGAATTAAACGGATCAGGGTAGAAAAATAAAATAAAATCCATGCTGGCAATTAGCGTGGGTGGGGGGGTGACTAAAACACAAAAAATCACATACTGTTTGTGTAAAAGAGAAAAAGAAAAAGAACAAAAGAGGCTAATTAAGATGTATTTTTACCTAAGAGAAAAAAACAAACATTTGTTTCTATCTTATTAATATTGGAACTAATTCCAATTTTCTGCTCTCACAAAAACAACCATAATTAGAGCGTAGGGGTGAATTACGTAACTATTATTAAGATGAAACTTGGGAAGGAATAAAGAACTAATAAATAATTTTTATAACTAAATAATTTTCGAGATCAATATTAATATTCACTAAATAATATAATTCGGACTTAACTAATCATAGATATATTTAACATAAGTGTATGTTTTTTGTTGGTGGCGCAATGAACAGCGATGCCCTGTAAAGGCTGGAGATCTTGGGTTCGATTCCCGGGGGCCACCACTAAAAAAATATACAGTTATGTTAAATTTTTATAAGAAGGTTCTATTAAAAAAGAACACTTGTAAATACTTTTACCAAAATCATTATTTCGATAAAATAAAAACTATTTAAGTCATATACTGTATATGTATATTATTAATAAATATAAAATTTCCAATAATAGTACTGTATTCAGTTTTTTTTTATTTTTTTTATTTTATAAAAAAAAATCTTTGAATGAAAAATTGCGATGAAAAATTCATAGAGCAAAGGAACAAAAAAACAAAAGAATATTTGAACAAATTTAAATAAGACACAAATCATTTTAAAAGAACAATATTCTCCATTCCAACATTGAAATAAAGTTTATGACAATTTTTTCTTTCCATAAAAAAAATTGACTGAAAGGGGTGAAAAATACGTTCGTCAATTAAAAACAATTCATATGCTATTACAGTTTCAAATTTTGATTTTAATAAAATTTTAAATTTTTACACTCTTTTTCTCATATTGCATTTGCTTAGGTTATGGCAATAATTAAAATATTTAAGTTTTATAATTTAAGATCAGATTGATTTCCCCTTCCCTTATCCTTTTTCATTTCAATATGCTTGAGAAAAAAATTTATAGACACGTCCTATTGAGATAACATAGTTTAAATATTTTAATTTAAATTTATTATTCATTAAAGTTGAAAAATTAAATAATTACTTGTTTATATTTTCTTGTAATTTATATAATCTAATTAAATAAATAACTTTCATTGAGAATTGAGAAGTTAAAAAAATTAAAGTCTAATGAAAGGAAGGAGTTAAGTTCAGGGGCGTATTTATGGGGGGGGGGCCGAGGGGGCCCGGGCCCCCCCCGAAATTTCCCAAACACATATACATATATAGAGATATACAGACATCAGCGCAACAAATTTTTCCGCAGGATGGACAACTTTGGTTCCGCAATAGAAAAAATGGTCCCCAAAAAATTTCGTGTGAAAAAAAATATAGTTTCTTAAAAAAAAAATTTTCCGTAGAAAAATTTTTGAATTCGGGCCCCCCCCCCGAAAAAAAATTTCTATATACGCCCCTGGTTAAGTTCTACTTTCGCAATTAAATTCCAGGCTAGAGAATAAATAAATTTTAAAGAGACCAAATATTATAAAATACAGTATGTGACTCTTCATCCAAGAAAAAGTGCGATTAAAGTATTTTTGGGTATCTGAGTTTATTTAAAACTCCGTCTAAATCGATTTAAATAAATTTGTAGTCCAGTACTATTAATATTTACTAATGTCGGCCGGGACAAAAAGCGACGTAAGAGCATGCATTATCTTCTCTTCTAATTGACAAGGGCCATTTATAATGGAGAATTGGAGATATCAGCCAAATTGGGATTATCAAGGTTAATAAAACTCAGAGAATAAGACGTTTCGGCCTGAATTTATTTGGTCATCTTCAGTTATTGGGAATTATACACGTAGTGCAAGTGCACATGTGATCAAACCAGGACTCGTCAATAATAAAATATATTTGCTTCATACAAAATTCTATGGTTCCTGTGCCCAAGCTCAGAGATAATCACAATAAAAAGGCAAGGGTCATTTTATTATTAATTCAATTTTACTTTCTCTTACCTCTATATGTGTTAATATATAGAGAAAGAAATTAATGGTTTCATGTCAAAAATTAGATGTCGAGATTTTAATGGATATATATGTTTTGAGCTCCCCTGAATCCAAAAAAGTGATTTTCGCGACATGGTCTGTCTGTGTGTGCTGTGCGACCAGTCACACCAGATTTTTCTTACTTCAAGGATAAATTCGCATTTATTTATAACATGAAGATTCCAATAAAAGAGAACTAGCGCAATTTGTTTTCTATAACGCAAATAAATATTTAAAATTTTAAAGGGAATTTCGAGAAAAGGGAAAAAACTAAAAAAGAATATCAGTAAAGTACTAGTACGCGAATTTTCTTTGAAAAAAAAAAATCGTTAAGGTCGTTTTCGAGAACTTATGTGCTTACAAAAGGGCATTGCTCGTTTAATGGTATAAGTTCCGGGATGACCGAGCTAGAGCTCGGTGGTTTTTTCTTTTGATAAAATTGGAAAAAACTAAAAAAGTATTAGTAGCTACTCGAAGTATCCCAAAGACAAAACCTAGCTTAATTTCATATTGATACTTAAAATTTGAAATAAATCAGAGCAAATTTTTGAGAAAATTGAAAAAACTAACAAAGTACATCAGTAAAGTACTAGTACCTGAGATTTCCCAAAGACGAGATCAAACTTAATTTAAAATTCGAACTAAATATAGGCCTAGTAGGTATTTAAAATTTGACAAAAATAAAATAGTTCCGGGTTGACCGAGCTGGAGATCGGTGTTATTTTATTTTTATTTTTTTTCACCATCCCTATTTATTTCAAATGATTGGTAACCAAATCAATGAAATAAATTTTTTCTCTCTTGGGACGAACCCGGGACCTTAGGCACGAGAAGCTAATGACTTCTCTCAGCCACGGGTCACAGCAAAAAAATTTTCAAATAAAAAAAAAATGTTATATCTTTGTTTAGAATTGGTTTACCCGGTTTATTAAAGTGATGAAGGTGCACTATATCTTAAGAGTATATCATTTTCTGACCCTGCACAGAGAAAATACATCTTCAAACTCGTTAGAGTTGCTTCAACATGTTTTGGCCATTTATTTTACGAAATTTTATAAAGATAAATCAATAGCTATTCTTTTCTTAGATATTTTTTTCCGATTTCACTCTTAAAATGGAATTTAGAGTATTTACACTCATAAATAATAAAGGAGATAAAATATACAAGGGTCTTAAAAAAAAGATAAAAGTTCCTACCCTTGTTTGAAATTTTAAAGAATTTTTTTTTCACATATTGAAAAATCTTGACAACTTGAATTCTAATATATCGGCGGAAACTAAACATATGTCAACACAAAAAATCTGGTGTGACAAGCACAGTACAAAACTTCATCTTACCAAAGCTAAGAGAAAATTGTATGCTGTGCGACAAGCCACACCAGATTTTTAAATTATAATAATTTCCACTTTTTATAGTTTTGTTATTATAATTTCAACTTTTATAATTAAATTTTTTTAATTACTATTCATAAAGTAATTAAATTTTAAAATCTTATGAAACAATTATTTAAAAAAAAACATGCCATGTGTTTGGCACGTCACATTTTAATTATCCCTATATATTTATTTGCTATAAATAAAAGATTTTGTTAGCCAAAAGGCCGTATGTGTTTAAAGAGAAAGAGTAAAGAGGGAGGATGGGATGGAATCCCTTCATCCCTAAAGGCCATTATTTCTTAAGTTTATTTCTTTCTCTCTCCCTTTGCAATTGAACTTTTTTATGTGAGAAAACGATTGGAAGCCATATTATTTAATTGCTTTTCTCAACAAAACACTTTGAAAACTCTAATCGCGTAATAAAAGTTAATTTTTTTTTGTTTTTGTTTATATATACGTATATATATATATATATCAGTCTTTTAAAGTATTTATTTTTATAGTAGTGAAAAAAGCTGAGAAATAAAAATAAGATTTGTTTGTTTAGGTTGGTTACACTGATTGAAAAAAAATAAAAATGAAATGGGGAATTTTTAAAATAAATTCAATGACCATGGATGGCTCTTAGAACAAAGGTATAGCACTTGTTTTATAATTTTAGGGACAGAAATTCACTTTCCATCAACATTAATTTAAATAATTAGAAACGTATCTGGCCAAATTAAGGGAGTTCAGGAGGTAGATGTTGCGCATGTTTTTCCCGATAAGAGGGTGTTGTGTGTCTTAAAAAGTAAGCCAAAAAAAAACCCCTATTATGACAATTTGCCAAGAGATGTCAGAATGGTAGCTAATAATTTAATGCATTTGGTTGATTTTCATTGATCTTTTAACAATAAATACTTTATAAATGTTATTATATACTATGTATCTTTTATAAAAGCATATAAATATATAAATATAGGCCAGATATGGGCTAATAGGGGATCGGCTTTTACACTAGCCTGCCATCTTTTGCAAGAGTGCTGAACTATTTGACACATAATTTTTAAATATAGATCTACTAAGCTTATTTTAAAATTTTCTTAATTAATATTCTTGATTAATAATACCCCCGGGCTTGGTGTCGTTGGTAGCGCACCATTTGGATACAAATGGCTTATATAAGAATGCCTGGACCCCAATATATATATTTTCATAATAACGGTTATCGTTTAAAGTCTTATATGGCCTAAATTGCCGAAAAGGCTGTGTGTATGTGTGTGTGAATGGGAAAAAAGTGTGACTGTTTTTACTTTTTTATTATTGTAATAACAATAGATTCATTTTTAAATTTAAAAAAAAATTTAAGATTTTTGGGACAGATGGTTTGCTATATTATCTTGATAACAAAAAATTAATTTCCTTAATTTTTTAATGAGTCATTAAAAAAATTATAACTTTCTGTCCCAATAATCCCTTATGAATATAATTCATTTTTAAAAAAATCGCTTTGAAAAATTACTTATATTAGTCTAATTTTTTTAAAAGTACGTTTAGACGCCGCTCCTACACTCCCTTGTATATTTATGTTACGTTAAGCATCTATCAATTTATTTTCCTAGACAAAGTAAAGATATAACGTTTGTATTCAGCAATGGGGAAATAAAAATTTTATTTCTTTTTATTGGCAACTTTTAGGGATTCCACCAATCCATTCAATAGGACATAAAAATAGTTAAATATTTTTGCGATCTACAGCAAATATAATATTCAATGAATAGACCTATCTCGATTCGGACCTGGCAAGTCATATATTAAATATATCTATGACTTGTCAAGTCGGAATCGAGATATTCATTGAATATTAATATCATATTCAAATATATAGATCTTGAAAATTATTTCACTAGCGAGGAATGAATATATTTTTTTTCCCTCTCGTTCCTTGATATTATATTTCCATAGCTTCAGATTCAGATATTTCAGAGCTTCATCAAATTATATTTTTATTTTTTTAGTTATGTGCACAAGGCCACAATTACTAGAGTTTAATTTAATGAATTTTTAATTAAAAAATTTCCTGACATATGCCAGTAAACTTTACTTAAATTTTCATGGTCACATTTAAGTTAGGGAATCCCTCTAACAAAATTATCAAGCATATCATTAATAACTTTATATTGATAATATGAACGAAATTATTAAATTCTTATAACCTTGAGAAAATTTCATTCTAAGAAAAAATTCATTCATAAAAAAAATAATAATAATAAGCTTTCAAACACATTAAGTGTTTGCTTAATTCATAATAGCAAGTCACTCGAGCCTAAAGAATTATTTCAATTTATATAATAATTATATTATATTTTTTTGATGAATTGAATTTCTATTTTAATAGTAAGAGTGAAGATCAATATCTCAAGAATCTACGAAGTGGAAATTTTATATTTAATTTGGGCACGCCCGTATTTTTAATTATTTTTTTTTTTAGTTTATTTTGTTTGGGTTGAAATTGTTAGGTGCTCTTTATAAGGTACCCACTCTCAGCATATAAGGTATATTAGCACTATCATAAAAACTTGTTAACGCCTTTGAGCTAGGCACCCCAAATGACACCAATGACGACGCGGGATGCCTAACTCAATGGCGTTTTAAAACGGCAATAACATCCACTGAGTTGTATTTTCAGTGGCGTCATTTGAACTTTTTCTAGGGCGGGGGGGCTTTTTGGGGGGGGCAAAAATTTTTTCTTAAAATTTACTTACAAATAGGTACTCGAATTTGGCTAAAAGATATTTAAATTAATTAATTGTTTAGTTTTGAGGTTTGTATACTCGAAGATATATTTTGAAATATTTTATTTAGAATAATATAAAATTTTATAAAAATTACGGGCATTTGCCTCCCCCTTCCCCAAATGAGGCCACTGGGTATATTCTCATATTCCCCCAAAAATTGTTTGAAGCCCACTTATTCTTGGACTCCATGAGAAAAGGAGAGATGTTAACAAAAAAAAATTCCTATGTATTGATTAAAAATTTTAACATTGCCGGCGGCTTTGACCTAGGCGAAAAAGGGACAGCCACCGTGACCGTATTAGTTAAGCAACGCCGAGTTCTGTTGAATCTCGGAAAGGTGGTTTCAAAGAAACAAGAGGGATAAATGACTACTATTTTCTATACAATATATTGTGAATATTTTAAAGTCAAAATGGCCTCGAAATTGACCCAAAATTGAAAAAAAAAATACCTCGTCAATTAAGATCTACTATCGGAAACTAAACATACAAAAAAATCTTACAAGCTTTTTTTAAAAGCTACTTCAAAATCATTGAGTCACCATCAAATATATAAACAAAAGGAGGGATTCCCTGTCAAGCTTCCTGCCTCCCTCCACTATTTATCAAGAGTGGGAATAATTGAGAGGGTAGCTCTGCTCTGCCTCAGTTCTCTGCCGTACGTCATCCAAGTAACAACATGCATCCGTGCCTTATCTATGTATTTATTATTTTAATAGTACAACTTCAAGAACAAGTGAGATCGGAATCATGTCGCCTCACCTTGCCACCTGAGGAGGCCAACTTTCATAATTTCGCCTCAAAAACTGCCTATGAATTAGTCTATGGCAGTCGTAACCCGGGACCGGTACAACATCCAGGTGAGATTAATATAAGGAATGTTAATTGGAGAGTTTAATGCATTTCTATTTATTTTCCGGTTTTTCCAAATATATAAGTTAATAAAAACCAATTTAAGAAAACTAATTTAAATAATTCATTTGTCATTTCGGCTGTGTAATAAATACTTTTGAGAAAATTCTGTATCGGTGGGTGAGGGTATCAACTTTCTCCCTCACGGGTCATCTATCGTTTATTAACAATGGATTTAACACATAGTCTTTTATAAAGGATATTACAGGATGTCACGGCTACTCGAAGATCGTGGTGAGTGTAATGTTTATATAAAAAATTTAAAAAAAATTTTTATTATTATTATTTTTTATTTCGGCCGATAAGTGACTAGAAATAAAAAATAATAATAATAAAAAAATTTTTTAGCCGTGACATCCTGTAATATCCTTTATAAAAGACTATGTTTTAAATATGTTTTCGCGGTAAGAATCCTCAAGTCAAAACAATGGGTTGGTAGTTTCTTTCTTGGTCAAGGTATTATACCGATTGATTGTATTTTTTTGTCTTTTGCCATCTTAAATGATACTTTATATATAAATAGTATTATAATTACGATATATATTGGGGTCTAGTCATATTTATTTATACCATCTGATTTATAAAAAAATATAATTGGCCACTATGAACATTTTTTAAAATGATTATTTTTATGCTTTTTTTTTTTTATTGATATTTTAATAAATAAAAAATTACGTAATAGAAATAAAAATGTTAGATCAGAATCGGTATCGTGTTTTTGATCAAACGTTAATAATAAAAATAATAATATAAAATAATTAAGAACTTTGATTTCCGTTTATTCAGGCTGTACAGCAAAAAAAATGTGGATATTATCAAGACATGGAACACGATATCCTTTTAAGGATGATATCAAAAGTATGAATAAAAAATTGCCGAAATTAAGGGATGATATTTTGAAAAATGAAAAAAGTGAGTGGCTTTTAATTATAAAATTATATAAAAAAATTTTCTTAATATCATTAATATTGATGTTGATAATAGAATTAATCATTAATATTGATTCCAAAATTAGATGGAGAACTTTGTGAAGAAGACATCAAATTATTAAAGGAATGGACTTTGAATATAACAGAACAAAATGCTATGCAGTTAACGTATCAAGGATTTCTTGATTTGTTCAATCTTGGAAAAAGATTTCAAGAAAGATTTCCTGAGCTTCTTAACTTAGAATATTCACCTGAGAATTATATTGTAAGTAGAATTGTCATTTAAAATTAAGATTGCTTGTATAACAAATAACCAATTCATTAATGAGGACATGGAAATAAAAGAATATGATAAATAAAACGATTGTCTTTTTTCCGAATGAGCTAATCCGACTTGGAATTTTACATGTTGGTATAGATCAGAACTACAGCGAGAAATCGGACAGAGGAAAGTGCAAGAGCGTTTGTGGCCGGGATATGGGGAAATGAAGGCATAAAAGCACTACAACTCCAGCCAGGACTACACGATACTATTATCAACGTAAGAATAGTGTATATTTTCTATATATAAATAATTAATTAAATGAAGATTCTGGACGGTTTTTCTTACACGCAGTGGTACCGTCTCTACTGTTTGTCGGTAGGTTTATACAGAAATAAATTTTAAAATTTTTTTCAATTTTTTATTAATAGGGCCTAGTGGATATAAACCTACCGACAAACAGTAGAGACGGTGCCACTGCGGCTCTGTTCAAGTTTAAAAAATAAATAATTAAGGGATAAAATTCTCCCCCCCCCCCCCTCGTTCTAGAGCCCCATCTAATTTTTCGAATAATAAAAAAAATGTCGGCACAAAAAATCTGGGAGAAGCATAGAACTCAACTTTCAATTGGCGATGGTATAAGAAAGTTGTGCGCTGTGGGACCAGTCACACGAGATTTTTTACTTTCTCTTACCTATATATATATGTAATACTAGACGCAAAGCCCGCCTTGGCGGGGCTTACGCCTAGCGGGGGCTGCGCCCCCTGGACCCCCCTTGCTCGCCTTCATTGAAAATTGTGGATTTCTATAAAACATACATATATACATACCGGTACATACAAACATTTTTCCCTTTTCATTTTTATATGTAGAGATTATTTTAGCGGTTAATTATTCATGAATTTAAGATTTTTTGTGAATCATGTCCTTTCCGGGACTCTCCCGATACACAAACAAAAAATTTACGCCGATATTTTAGAATTCAAAATAATAAATAAATAAAAAAACCGTAAACATGGGTAAATATTTATATTTTGTTACCATGGCAACTATTTCGTCTAATTTTTATTTTTTCTTATTTTAACGTTAATTACTCATTAACTTATTGTTATTTGTGAAACAAAACATGTCCGGGATTCTCACAAACATACACAGAAAATTTCATCATAATTGGTTCAGTCGTTTAGGAGGAGTTCAGTCACATACACACGTACAGAAGAATAATATAAAAGATAATATATATGAGAGAGAAAGTATTGGATTCATGTCAAAAATTCGATGTCGAGATTTTGATGGATCTTCACGTTTTGAGGTCCCCTGAATCCAAAAAAGTGGTTTTCGCGACATGGTCTGTCTGTGGGTGTGTGTGTGGGTGTGAGTGTGTGGGTGGGTGTTCAATTTTAAGCACGAAGGAATTGAGCTATGAGGCTGAAATTTTATATTTAAGTTAAACACCCCGCGGGACCGGAAAAATAAGCTTTTAATCAAAATCGGCCAAAGAGTACTAGTACTTTACTGATGTACTTTTTCAGTTTTTTTCGATTATCTCAAAATTCACTCTAACGATTTTGATTAAAATTCAAAAATCAATTATTTTTTAGATGCTCTTTCAAATGTATATTCTGATTTTGCTCTCAAAATTGTTTGAAGCACACTTTACTCTTGTACTCCAAAGAAAAAGAGGAGAAATGGTTGCCATGGTAACAAAACATAATATTTTCCCATACTTATAAATTTTACATCTAGCACGCCTACCTCCTATACCAAACGTCGCGGGTTCGGACCCAGGCAGTCCGATGATTTTATTTAAGCCATTTGGATACCAGATGGCTTAAATAGAAATGCCTGACCCCACAATAGATATATTCTCTACAACGGTTATCGTCAAAGTCTTATATGGCCTAAGTTGCCGAAAAGACTGCATGAATGTGTGTGTGAATGTGAGTGTGAATGTTTAAAAAAAAAAAAAAAAAAAATTTACATCTTAATTCAAATGTTACTTACTGTCGGGAACTAAATATATATCGACACGAAAAATCTGGTGCGACAAGCACAGAACACAACATTCGATTACCGAAGGTAAGAGAAAGTTGTGTGCTGTGCGCCAGTCACACCAGATTTTTTTATTATTTATAAAGAAATTATATATTAAAAATATACCGAGACCAGAATCACTGGTCACATTTGCAATTTGTTAACCAGTGCTTACGGATCTCGGAGAATAAGAAGTCAGATTTATGCTCCGATTAAATTTTTTTTTTTCTCGGGTACCTATATCTGAAACACACTTACTTTGCAATTGGCCAAATGGTTTCCCGGTGGCCATTTAATTAAAATAAAATATATTAACAATATGGAACGTCGGGGGGCCTAGCAACGGAGAAGAGTAACACTCACCACAATCGTTGCGATTAAGCCCTGTCCAGCGCGGCGAAATCTCGAATTGGTGATCCCGAGCAATCAGCGCGTAGAACGTACTCCGGTAGCCATCGGTATTATTGGATCTGTAACAGAAAAAGAGTTTAAAAAAAAAAACAATATTAAAAAGTAACAAGTGCCTGAAATATTTTTCTCGGACAAAGAGAAAAAAGTTACGAGCTATTGAAAATAAATATGCGAAGGGTTCTTTGAAAAATTTACATAAATATATTTTACTTAAAGGCTGAATTCGACACAAAAACTTTGTAAAGAAGATTATTATCAAATAATCCTATGCATGGTCATTTTTAATAGAACTTCACATAGTTTCTATTTCCCTGAAAAAATTTATTTTAGGGTTACTATAATTGTTCGCTTTGGGATGAAGTCGACCTAAAATCCGAGTATAAATTATTCAAAAAAGGCCCTGAGTTAAAGAATGTGACAAAATCGGTTTCTAAAAGACTCGGATTTGAAGTTTCTTCAGGTAACTAATTTTGTTTTTCTCTGCTTCTATTGTTTGCAAAGCGCAATTTTTAGCAAATACTTTTTTTATTTTTGTCAATTCATATAAACTTCAAATGTTTCCGATTGGCTATTTTCAGATGAAGTTAACATGATGTACGACATGTGTCGTTATGACAAGGCCTGGGCCCCTGGAAGTCCCTCAGCCTGGTGTCTGGCATTTAACAATCAAGAACTCCAGGTCAGTTAATCTTTCGCAATAATTCTGTATGCATTTATGATAGGAGGTAGCAGCCATGAGGGAGTAGCGTTTTCACAAATAAAATTCACAAAATCTCACGACGTTTCTGTCCAAATTTATTGAATTCCTCATCGGGAGACAGGTATAAATATTATTTTTTGATAAAGACAAACTTTAGGATTCAGAGGTAAAAGAATGGTAAATATGACAATCTACTTCTCACCTGATGATGTTTAGATCGAAACTTCGAGATATTTATTGATGAAGATGCTACTTCCTCATTGCTGCCGCTTCAGGGCATAATTTATATATTTAATTGGTTTTATAAATAATACTAACATTTATAAGCTTTAGTGTTGAAAGGGGGTATATAGAAACTACAATTAGGCCTATTATTATAGTAATTACTAAAATTTCAATTTTTTTTTTTGTTTTTCAGATTCTAGAATATAAACAGGATTTGAAATATTATTACGGAGATGGTTATGGTATGAAATTGAATGGCAAACTTGGATGTCCACCAGTGAAAGACCTTTATGATTATTTCAAGTAAGTAACTTTTAAATAAATAGCTATCTACTACGGTAAGCATGAATTAGATTTTTTTACTTGTATGAAGTTAGGTATTCCGTTTGAATCAATTATTCTTTAAATTTCTCATTTTGATATATCACATATATGTCCCCAATCCTTTGAAGATCACGTATCAGAAATATGTCGGCACCAAAAAAATGTGCTGTTAGGCAGGTCAGAATATTTATTGCTTATTATTTAACTTCCATTTTTTTATAGGAATTCCAATACGCCTAGAGGGATGTTCTCTTTCAGTCACTCGGAAATGATCCAGTTAGCACTGACAGCATTAAGGATTGCCCAAGATTCAACTCCACTTAAACATGACAATATGCAAGAAATGGAGGCTCGCCGATGGCGAGTTTCAAAATTCGGATCATTTTCATCGAACATCGCAGCTGTTCTATTCACGTGCAACACGGAAGAAAAAGAAAAAGAGGAAGAGAGAAGAGTTCAATTATGGGTCGCCGAACATCCCGTACTGATCGCGGGCTGTGACCAGGATACTGGATTATGCCCCTGGACGGTATTTGAAGGTCTATATAAGACTGTCGCTGAACAGTGCTCCCTTGATTGGTGTCATTTGAGCAAACCTGATTTGCCTGAGATTAATGCTAATAATTCGCCGAAAATCAAGGATTTAATCAGTTAATACTTTCTCAAAATTAATTAAATGATCGATAATAGTAAAAAGACTTTTGACATTCATTATTTTTACTCACATTTTGAGTTTGCAACTCAACTATTTTACAATAATTAAGATAAATTATTTATTTTATGAACCTGCTATTACTCTAATTTTTATTTGAAGAAAAATATAAAAGCAAATGTATTTGACTTAATTTTTTTTATTCTCCTTTTTAATCATGCCTAACTTAAGTGTTTAAGAATTACTCGAAAAAATTAATGAATAAACTGTTAAAAATATTACTTTACAATACTATTAATTTAAGATCAGCGAGAACAGTAGAAAAAAAAGAACTTCAGGTGCCTACTATAAAGTAGACAAGTCAAAAAATATCAAAAAAGTCCTCTTCCCTCACTTCAACAAATCTCATAAAAAGATTAAAAGACCTAATATTTATCGTATTTCAAGAGTTTTGTAAAAAAAAATCTGGTGTGACTGGTCGCACATCACACAAATTTCTCTTAACCTTCGGCAACAGAAAGTTGTGTACTGTGCTTGTCCCACCAGATTTTTTGTGTCGACATATATTTAGTTTCTGACAGTAAGATACATTCGAATTTCAAGATGTAAAATAGTTTATTTTGAATTTTAATCAAAATCGAATCTTGAGAAAATCGAAAAAAACTGAAAAAGTGCATCAGTAAAGTACTAGTACTTTTTTGCCGATTTTGTTCAAAAGCTTCGTGTCACGTCCCATGGGGGGTACCTTATTTAAATATAAAATTTCAACCTCATTGCTCTTTTTGTTCTTGAGATATTTTGTTCACAGACACCCCCCCCCCCCACACACACACGCACACAGACAGATAGACCATGTTGTGAAAACCACTTTTTTGGATTCAGGGGACTTCAAAACGTGAAGACCCATCAAAATCTCGACATCGAATTTTTGACATGAATTCAATACTTTCTCTCTATATCAGGGGCGTATATAGAAATTTTTTTCGGGAGGCCTGTTCTCAAAAATTTTTCTGAGAAAAATTTTGTTTTTCGCGGAACCAAAATTTTGATTTTGCGGAACATGAACCAAAATTTTTTCCCGTTCGTAAAAATATTTTTACCTTTTTTTTAGAGAAGCTAAATTTTTTAAAAAATTTTTTTCATGTGCCGTTCGAGGAAAATTTCACTCTTTCGCGGAATCTAGCATTTTGGTGCCGCGGGGCCGAGCAAACATTTCGGGGGGAGGGGGCCGAGACCCATTATTGTCTCTATATCACTATAGGTCTATATGCATTTAGAAAATTTCGGGGGGTCCGGGCCCCCTCGGCCCCCCCTTATATACGCCCCTGGCTCTATATATTTCATATATAGGGTAAGAAAAAGTAATACCCAATAATGGAAAAATTTTTATTAATGCAATTTTAAGTTAACACTGAAATATAGGCAGTAGAATGAGTAAAATTGAATAATCATCCCGAGTAATTAGAAAAATCTTCAGTTTACGAGTACACTCTTGAAAATATATCAGAAAATCTGTATTTTTTAATTAATATCATTTTTAATTTATTATTTGATAAGATCATTATCACAAGACCTTAAAATTATTTTAAAAATAGGCCTGTATCAGAATATCTCTATTTTTTAATTTAATAATGATTATTAATTTATAATTTGATAAGATCATTCATCTATCTCCACATCTATAAAATTAATTTAATTTTTTGTTAAATTTAAATTTTGCTATTCACTTTAAAATAATTATTATATAATGAAGTCCTGATTCTAGAATAAGAAAAAAAGACATTTATTTAGTTTCTGATCGCCAAAATTCTTAAAGTTATTTTTTTTAGAAAATAGAAAAACTAAAAAATTACTTTTACCAGCCAAATTAAAGCCGTTCCAGCCTGACGTTACGGCCCCTTGAATAGGCCTTCGGTTAGTGAGAATAAATCGACTGACCATATTGTCTTGTGACAAAAACGTGACATTGTCATGTCAAAAACGGTACGATGTTATAAAATGAGTTGAGAATTAGAAGGGGTATATGTACGCCAGTTACGTCTTTAAGCATAATATACATAAAGGTTATAATGTCATACAGCCTTCTAATTCACAACTCTTCAAATATTATGTATTCATAAAAAAGTTTTGTTATATAAACAGACTAATTCTACAAACAATTATTCTGTAGAGACAGAACCGATACAAAAATTTAGATAGATGTAAAGCGGTGTAATTCGAATTTTACGCATTCCTTAGCATAAAGCCTTACGAGAAATAACTAAGACGCGGTTCAGTTTTCTACAAAAACTAGAGTATGTTAAAAACGGGACAAAATTGATATTTTTATCAAAACGGTGGTATAGCCGAGAAATATAATTAAAAAAAAAAAAAAAAAAAAAAAAAAACGGTACTGAACTGTTCAAAACGGTAAGTATGGTCATCCTAGGAAATAATGAATGAAATTACAATATCAGCGACACACAATCGAAGGAATTCTTTGTATGTCCTATTTCGAGAGCTCCATGCATGAGATTGATATTGTAATTTCATTTATGTTGGAGAAACAGATCAGAGGCGGCTACAACTTTATTTAAAATCAGAGACCCTCAAAACGTGTATTTGCATCAAAATCTTGATTTTGGATTTTTTATGCGATCGCAATACTTTCTTTAGGCTATATATATTTCTTTATAAATATTTTAGCGTTTCCCTTCCATTCATGCATATTTCTTTTAAGGCAACAAACCACAAAATAACAAAAAGTCCCTATACAAAAAAAAATCCCCGTAACAAAAAAAAATCCATCAGAATCTCGACATCGAATTTTTGTCATGGTCGCAATACTTTCTCTCTATATATTACATATATATGCATATATAGGCAAGAGAAGAAGTAATTCTTAATAGAAAAAAACATTGTCAAGATAAAATCCCGAAAATAGAATCAATTTCAGTCAGAAAGAATTGTTAACAAGCGGGGAAGCGCCATGACTATTCTTTTACTTTCTCTTACCTATGTATTATTGTAATATATATATATATGGCTATAGAGAGAGAAAGTATTGGAT
Organism: Euborellia annulipes; assembly: GCA_023213315.1. NCBI lineage: Eukaryota > Metazoa > Arthropoda > Insecta > Dermaptera > Anisolabididae > Euborellia > Euborellia annulipes. The sequence goes on along the minus strand of JAKCPI010015737.1, from coordinate 10,416 downwards.
TCATGTCAAAAATTCGATGTCGAGATTTTGATGGATCTTCACGTTTTGAGATCCCCTCAATCCAAAAAAGTGGTTTTCGCGACATGGTCTGTCTGTCTGTCTCTGTGTGTGTCTGTCTGTCTGTGTGTGTTCAATTTTAAGCATGAAGGAATTGAGCTATGAGGCTAAATTTTATATTTAAGTTAAACACCCCCCGGGACCGGGAAAATAAGCTTTTAATCAAAATCGGCCAAAGAGTACTAGTACTTTACTGATGTACTTTTTCAGTTTTTTTCGATTTTCTCCAAATTCGCTCTAACTATTTTGATTAAAATTCAAAAATCAATTATTTTTTAGATGCTCTTTCAAATGTATATTCTGATTTTGCTCTCAAAATTGTTTGAAGCACACTTTACTCTTGTACTCCAAAGAAAAGAGGAGAAATGGTTGCCATGGTAACAAAATATAAATATTTTCCCATACACGAAAAATCTGGTGTGACAAGCACAGAACACAACTTTCGATTACCGAAGGTAAGAGAAAGTTGTGTTCTGTGCTTGAAACACCAAATTTTTTTATTTATCTGTCGGTGGCAATTCACACTTTTGGAAAAACTAAAATATTTGCCAACATAGTTTGAGATGTTTAATTAAATGATCACCTCTAATAATTAAAACAAACTTTTGTCTACACTCTTAAAAACATATCAGAAAATCTCTATCTTTTAATTAGAAAGATTTTTAATATATTATTTGATAAGATCATTATTACCACATCTTTAAAATGAAATAAATAATTTGATAACTCGCTAAATATAGCTAATTTTTTTTAATCCACTTCAAAATCATTGAGTCATAGCATCAAATTGATAAACATAAGGAGAAATTCCCTATCAAGTCCTCTGTATCCCGTCTCTATTTATTTAGAGTGGTATTAATTGAGAGGGTAGCTCTGCTCTAACTCAGTTCTCTGCCGTTTATCATCCAAACAACAACATGCATCGTTGCCTTCTCTATGTATTTATTTTTTTAATAATACAACTTCAAGATCAAGTGAGCGCAAAATCATGTCGCCTCACCTTGCCACCAGAGGAGGCCAACTTTCATAATTTCGCCTCGAAAACCGCCTATGAATTAATCTATGGCAGTCGTAACCCAGGACCGGTACAATATCCAGGTGAGATTATTACAAGAAATGTTAATTGGAGAGTTTAATGCACGCTAAATGGAGAGTTGAATGCACTTACGTTTAACTCAATAATTAATTATTATAATTTGTCAATCAAACATAACTAGCACATTTAATTAAAAAATTTAATGAACTTTTAAGTAGAATATATTATTTTGTCTTTTCGGCAATCTGTGCCAAATTAACTTAATAGTCTATATATAAAGACAGTGAGCAGGAAGACCGTAATCATGGGCGTAACTAGGGAATTTGGCTGCGGAGGCCATGGGACCAGCCATCCTCCGGGCAGGGGCGGATTAAAGGGGGGGGGGGCGATCGCCCCCCCCCAGATGAAATTCAAAATGTTATAAAAACTAGTAATCTAAAGAAATTATGATTTCTGCTCTTTAATTTCAATCGAATTTGTTACTAAATAGGAAAGGGGTCTAAATGGCCATAGATGTCGACAAAGTCCTTAAATAAAAAAAAAAAATAAAAAAAAACCGCTCCCTCCCCCCGACAAAATTGCATTAATCCGCCACTGCCTCCGGGGGGCCTGGAAGGCCCCATATTGTTTTAATTTTTTTTTTTTAACGAAACTATATTTTCCCTTAAAATTCATAAATCAATTATTTTTTAGATGTTCTTTAAAATGTATATTCTTATTTTGCCATTGAAATTTTTTGAAGATCACTTTACTCTTGCACTTCATAGGAAAAAGGAGAAATGGTTGCTATGGTAACAGGATATAGCCTAAATATTTTCTCATGATAATAAATTTTACATCTTGAATTCGAATATACCGGCGGAAACTAAATATATTTCGGTACAAAAATCTGGTGTGACAAGCACAGAACACAATTTTATCTTACCAAAGGTAAGAGGAATTTGTGTGCTGTGAGTCCAGTCATACCAGATTTTTTTTTGAATTGTAAGAATTTTTACAATTCAAAAATTCCCGGGACATTAAATTAATTTGATTTTTATTTATCATTTCTGACAAGAGGAATAAGTATTATAGCGAGTTTACACTCAGCATATTTTTTAAAATCGAGTTATTAGAAAATATATTATATAATATTATAATCAGTGACGTATTCAGGGGGGCCCAGGCCCCCCCCCCAAAGCCTTCTCCAAAACAAAAATATACCTATTGTTTTCCCTAATGATTTTTTTTTTAATAATTATTTTATTAACTCTCATAAATTCTAAAATCTAAAAAAAAAACCTTATAAATAATTGAAAAAATCTCAAATATTTACGAATTTTGTATTAAAATTATTTTTTATTTCAAGAAAAATTTTTTTTTATTTGTTTTTTATTTATAATTATTATATTATGGAAAAAAATTTTCTTGGAGAAGGGGGAGGGAGGGTTTCATAAAACTTTTGCCCCCCCCCCCAAGCAGAAATCCTGGCTACGCTACTGATTATATATTTTGTAGGGTCATTCCACGTCAAATCAACCAAAAAAATAAAAAAATTTTCACCCATAATCTCAGATTTTTATGAAACTTGGTATGTTTGTTCTATATATATAGATAAGTAACAGCACCAAATTTCAATTTTTTATCTCACTTAGTTTTCGAGTTATGGCTCTTTAAAGTTTTGATTTTTTCACCTTGCGCGGCTTGGCTAATGCCAAACAAAATGTGACATGGAAGAGAAAATAATTTCTCATTTGCTTATTTGACACCCAATCTTGATGAAATTTTTTTGGTATGTTCTTTAAACAATAAGGAATTAGAAAAAAAAATATATCACGAATCTAAGTTAATCCTAAAATATAAAAAAAAATTCATATTGTTGATTTTTTTTTAGTTTTGAAAACGCAAACATGCTTTAGCGCTAAAGCCAATATCTCCAAAAGGGAATGAGATATTCAAGAAATTTTTTTTTTCTAAATAATCTACATGAAATGGGCTTTAATTTAGTAAAATAAAATGTTTGTGTATTTTGTTCCCTCTATTTCTAAAGTCCATTGCAAGTTTCAATATATAGTTTTACATGTTAAAAAGGTTTCAAGGGCAAAATGAAAATATACATTTTAAAGAGCATCTAAACAATAATTGATTTATGAATTTTAATAAAAATCGTTGCAGGAAATTTTGAGAAAATTGGAAAAAACTGAAAAAGTACATCAGTAAAGTACTAGTACTTTTTGGCCGATTTTGTTCAAAAGCTTATTTTGAGTGTCCGGGAGGGTGCCTAACTTAAATATAAAATTTCAACCTCCTAGCTCAATCCTTTCATACTTTCAATTGAATTGATTGAATTTTCGTCTGTGTTCAGTTTTAAGCAGACACACACAGAGTGTCCATTTGATATCATGAAAGAATTGAGCTAGGAGGTTGAAATTTTATATTTAAGTTAGGCACCCTCCCGGACACTCAAAATAAGCTTTTGAACAAAATCGGCCAAAAAGTACTAGTACTTTACTGATGTACTTTTTCAGTTTTTTCCAATTTTCTCAAAATTTCCTGCAACGATTTTTATTAAAATTCATAAATCAATTATTGTTTAGATGCTCTTTAAAATGTATATTTTCATTTTGCCCTTGAAACCTTTTTAACATGTAAAACTATATATTGAAACTTGCAATGGACTTTAGAAATAGAGGGAACAAAATACACAAACATTTTATTTTACTAAATTAAAGCCCATTTCATGTAGATTATTTAGAAAAAAAAATTTCTTGAATATCTCATTCCCTTTTGGAGATATCGGCTTTAGCGCTAAAGCATGTTTGCGTTTTCAAAACTAAAAAAAATCAACAATATGAATTTTTTTTTATATTTTAGGATTAACTTAGATTCGTGATATATTTTTTTTCTAATTCCTTATTGTTTAAAGAACATACCAAAAAAATTTCATCAAGATTGGGAGTCAAATAAGCAAATGAGAAATTATTTTCTCTTCCATGCCACATTTTGTTTGGCATTAGCCAAGCCGCGCAAGGTGAAAAAATCAAAACTTTAAAGAGCCATAACTCGAAAACTAAGTGAGATAAAAAATTGAAATTTGGTGCTGTTACTTATCTATATATAGAACAAAAATACCAAGTTTCATAAAAATCTGAATTATGGGTGAAATGGCCTGGTTGAACTGACGTGGAATGACCCTGTATTTAAATAATCAAATTGATTTTATTCTTTCAATAGCAAAGTTTAAAAAGTTGAAAAGTTTAAAAAAGTGAAACCATTAAAAAAATTAACTAGGTAAAAAATAATTTGTAGGAAATCGAAGTCTGTTTTAATTGAATATGGTGTGCCGTCCTTTTTTTTTTTTTTTTTTTTTAATTTGGAGATCAAATAAAAACTTTCTCTCAGTGCCAATTTCAATTTATGAAAACTTTTTTTACTTTTTGTTTAATTTTCATTTTAATAAAATCGATAATTTTTGTTTTATTATTAACTGAGGTCAAATGATTTTTTAAAAATACTCATTTAATTTGTGAATTTGCATGATAGAAAGCAAAAATAAATAAAAAAAACTGTTTTAAAATTAGTAATTTCAAACGCGGTTTAAATATTAATTGAACAATAGTAACGAAGTTGCAAAACTTTCCAGGATAATCAGAATTAAGTATAGCTCTACTACATAGGCGTAGCCACGGGGGGTTTTGGGGGTTCAAACCCCCCATTGGACCCAAGCCATGACTAGATATTTAAGCTCTATAATACAAAATACTTTTTCTCTCTATATATTTCATATATAGGCAGCGGCGTAACCAGCCTTTGAGGGCGGGGGGGGGGGGGGCGAAGCTCAACTAGGGCGCCGATTTTCCAGGGGGCTCCGCCCCTGGACCCCTTGCTCGCCTTCGGCGAGCAATTGCCCGCCTTCGGCGGGCAAATTTCTTGCGTCCAGTAATTTTCTCAGCGAATTTGTTTATATTTATTATTTCATCATCCTCCTGATGAAATAATAACACATGTTTTTTAATGACCCCTGTATGATTTTGTTTTGATTTTTCTTTGCTTTTACGAAAAATGTCGTTTTCTTCTGTGATTATTTCAAAAACTATTCAGTTTTCGGGAAAATATCAAAGAATAAAAACTTTTTAAAATTGAGTATTTTATTTCGACGGGCATGCAAAAGAAATTTTATTTAAAAATTGCTAGACATTCGTTCATTCATTCACTAAATCTCGGGCGGGAATGGGCGGATTTGAAAAAATTCCGGGCGGGCTCGGGCGGGCCTGAAGAATGGCAAAAGCCCTTTCATTTTGAGAAAATCGAAAAAAACTGAAAAACTACATCAGTAAAATACTAGTACTTTTTGGCCGATTTTGATTAAAAGCTTATTTTCACGGTCCCGGGGGTGTTTAACTTAAATATAAAATTTCAGTCTCATAGCTCAATTCCTTCATGCTTAAAAAAATTTTGAATTCCAAAAAATTAAATATTAAGGCTTAAACCAGTGGTTCCCAACCTTTTTTGGCCCACCGCCCCTTTCTGGAGGATGACTAACACCTATCGCCCCCCCTTTACATTTTCATTGTATGCCTAATTTTAATTTGAAGTAAAGTGTAAATAATAAAGTACTTTTATTATTTTAAACAATTTTATTACCGTAGGCCTATATACAGGGCCGCAGACAGACTTGACGGGCCCCGGGGCTACTTAGTAATACGGCCCCCCCCCCACAAAAAAAAAAAAACTTAAAGTTTTCTTTTTTTAGTATGTAAAAGGCTATTGTGGCCTTCATGCCAACACTTTTTTACACAGTTTTTGACACAACTTTTGAAATAGTTATACATAGCTTACAATATTTATTTAAATAAAGTTATATAAAATTTTTTCAAAATTTCCTAAACAAAGAGTTACAAAGTTTTAATTTATCGAGGCCAGATCTGGACAGAGGATTTCCGGGGGAATCTGTGGATATGGAAAATTTTTTGAAAATTTGCCACTGAAACCTGCGTTTTTAGCTATCCTGAGTCGTGAAAAAGATCAAACTTGATTTGAGCTTAAAGGGCCCGGGCCTCAGAGGAAAAAAAATTCAAGAAAATGATTTTTTTTAATTGAAATTTAGGATTTGAGCTAAAAGTGACGTTTCAATTCTGGATTGGAATTATCTTCTTTTTAAGATAATATTTTGTCCTCTTCTATCCTGACTATCCTGTAAATAGGAGATTTTTCTCTTTGATTTTTATTTTTTTAAATTTTAGTAAACTAATAATTTTTCTCCCTTTGAATACTCATCGCCCCCCCGCTTATTTATCGCCCCCCCTGAAAACCCAAATCGCCCCCTTGGGGGCGATCGCCCCCAGGTTGGGAACCACTGGCTTAAACGAATCCTGTGTAAATCTCCACAGCCTTAAAACATCAAATTAGGGCTTATATATTGCAAAATAAAAAAAAAATTTTAATTATAATGCCTCTATATACGTTATTTATTATTTTTGGAATTAAATTCATTTAAAATAGTAGAATTCAAGTTGTAATATAATTTTTAAAAGAAAACAATCAATTTTTTAAGACAATCGATGAAAAGAATATGATAAAATCACATACGCTGGGCTATATTTTAGAGGCCGTAGGGCGCCTATGCCGGTTCCGGGGGGGCGCCAAGGGCTCGATGCGCCTGGGGCGGGGGGGCTCGAGCCCCCCTCGCCCCCCCTGGTTACGCCACTGTATATAGGGTAAGAGAAAGTAAAATATAACATAATTTTCTCTAGCTTAAAAAAAAAAAAATTAAATAAAACGCAAAAAATTCGAGAAAATTCAGAATTTTCCCCAAGGTTAGTAGAAAGACAAGGTTGTCTCATACGGAGTGGAAAATGGTGGGGGGTTTTGGCAGATGACGTCACTCGAGTCCAAGATTCCCTAGTGTCAAACGTTCTGAGTGCATATAGCTATTTGATATTTTGTGCTTACATTACACATCCTTTAATAAATCGATTTGGACATTGTTTTATCATTTTTGCTTATATTGGAGGTAATTAATTGAATGTTAAATCAAATAGTTAAATAATATATATTTGATTCTAATCATAACCTTTTTCAAAATATTCGATTTAGGCTGTTTTTTCATCTTTTTGAATCAACATTTCATTTGTGTGTTTGTGGCGCTTTCTTTACATGCATTCAAGGTAATTAATGAAATACTAAATCAATTATTTAAAATATATATTTGATTCTAATCATTCTTTTAGATGCCTGGAACAATTTGCTCAGTTGCAATTTGTAAAAATTCTTTTTATAAACAAAATGAAGGAGAAGAAAAATTAATGTTTTTTTCATTTCCAAAAGATGATAGCCTACGAAAAGAATGGATTAGAAGATGTTATTGAAAAGATAGTGTAAATCCAAAAACGGGAAGAATTTGCAACGTGCAAAATCTGATTTTCAAGCAGACATGCGAGCGAAAATTATGAATTTACCTCCCAAAATTCGATTAAAGCCAACAGGTAGGTAAAAAATACTCTCTCTATATATATACAAGGCTTTTTTCACTATAGGCTATACCCATGTCCACACAGATTCTAATTTTACTTTTTATTTTAGTAATATCTTATTTATTATTAATATATCAATTTTTTCAGCTGTTCCATCGTTATTTTTAAAACCAAGTGATGTACCAATTCCTGAGGAATCAGCCCGATTGGCCCGAGATAAAAGAAAGGAAGAAAAAGAAATATTGGAAGATTTAATGAAGAAGGTTTCTGAAACTTCAAGTCTACAAACAAATATTTCACAGACAGAAAAAGATGAAGAAAAAAAATAACAAAGGCAGCTTAAAAAAAGAAAAAAACATAGTAAATAAAATAACTAAATATGTATTTAAAAAATGCCCAGAAATTCCTATAATTTTAGAAAAATCATTCGTTAAATTAAGAGTTTTACTTAGAATAAAATTTTTTTAATTCTCAAAGAGTAGTTACTAATAGAATTTCTTTAATGAAAAGAAAACTTTCTGACGAAGGAAGAAAATATCTTAAAAAAAGAAGAAAACTATTTCATAAGAAATAAATATTAATAGAATAATAGACTGGAAGAGAGGATGTCAGCCAAACAGGACAGCCCCTATCGAATAAAGATCTCAATCCAGAAGACGTTTCGGTTTTAATTAAATAAAGCCATCATCAGTTCTCAAGAGATTATTGGCTCAAGGTTGGGATGCAGAGAGTGTTGTTTTATATAAACATATACAAAATTATATAAAAATATAACATTTGCACAGACAATAATCTCTTGAGAACTGATGATGGCTTTATTTAATTAAAACCGAAACGCCTTCTGGATTGAGATTTTTATTCGATAGGGGCTCTCCTTTTGGCTGACATCCTTTCTTCCTGTGTATTATTCTATTAATATTTATTTATTATGAAATAGTTTAGGTAGAGAGGTCATACTATCCTTGTTAAGGTTTTTGGCCAGGTTTTCCTTAACAACTTAAGGCGAATGTCAGGATGTCTAATGTGACGTTTACTATACATTTCTATTTTTTTCTCTTTTGTTTTGTTATATTTGTTATTATTAGAGACCGGAAAAAAAAAGCATAAAAAAATGGAAAAAAAGTGCTTAAAAAAGCATAAAAAACTTGAATAAAAAGTTGTTAAATAAGCATAAAAGTTGAAAAAAAGCATCTCATAAGCAATTTTTACTCATACCAATGGCGTATACAAATTTTTTTTTTTAAATAAACTAAATTTATTCCTCCCCGCCCTGCGAAAGATTTTGTTTTTGCGGAACCAAATTTTTTCACCCTGCGGAAAAATTTTTTTTACAGGGCTATATTTTTTCGCACTGCGGGTTTTTGGAAATTTTTTTTTTTTTTTTTTTTTGGGGCCCCGCCCCCCCCCCTTATATACGTTCCTGGTGTATGCGTGTGTGAATGGGAAAAAAGTGTGTTTTTTAATAAAAAAAATCTGGTGTGACTGGCGCACAGCACACAACTTTCTCTTACCTTCGGTAATCGAAAGTTGTGTACTGTGCTTGTCACACCAGATTTTTTGTGTCGACATGTATTTAGTTCCCGGCAGTAGGGAATATTTGAATTCAGATGTAAAATTTATAAGTATGGGAAAATATTTATATTTTGTTACCATGACAACCATTTCTCCTATCTTTCCTATGAAGAACAAGAGTAAAGTGTGCTTCAAACAATTTTGAGGGCAAAACGAGAATATACATTTGAAAGAGCATCTAAAAAATAATTGATTTTTGAATTTTAATCAAAATCGTTAGAGCGAATTTTGAGAAAATCGAAAAAAACTGAAAAAGTACATCAGTAAAGTACTAGTACTCTTTGGCCGATTTTGATTAAAAGCTTATTTTTCCGGTCCCGGGAGGTGTTTAACCTAAATATAAAATTTCAACCTCCTAGCTCAATTCCTTCATGCTTAAAATTGAACACACACCCCCACACACCCACACACCCCACCCACCCACCCACAGACAGACCATGTCGCGAAAACCAGTTTTTGGATTCAGGGGACCTCAAAACGTGAAGATCCATCAAAATCTCGACATCCAATTTTTGACATGAATCCAATACTTTCTCTCTATATATATATTACATATATACATAGGTAAGAGAAAGTAAAAAAAAAAAAAGAAATTATAAATATTCGTAAAATAAGTTCAAAAAAAGCACGAAAGGGAAAAAAAGCATGAAAACTCAAAAAAAAGCAAAAAAGCATAAAAATGCAATCTCAATGCACTTAGTTTTTCCTAATTCGTATAGAAATTAAATATCTAATGGTTGCTTATAAAATTGAGAAATAAGCATTTTGCTTAAAATCCGGTCTCTAGTTATTATATTTAAATTTGTATTGTGTTTGTTGGACCTAGCCACCGGGGGCTGGTGCCTCTAAGTGGGTCATAATAAATTTATTTATTTTATTTAAAAATATGTTCCATTTTTTTTTTATTTTTTTGAAATATTATTTAATGTTTTTTTTCAGCACTTTAGAGAAAACTAATAATTTTTTTTAAATATATTAATTAAATAATAGAAAGTAAAACAAAAAAAGAAAATGAAGACAATTCGGGAAAAAATACTTTCTACTCTATATATACTTATATAATATTGTTATATAGGTAAGAGAAAGTAAAAAGGAAAAAATTAAATATTTTTAATTTAAAATTTATATTCAACTATCAAAAATGATGAAAGAAAATTGAAATGAACAACTTTTAAATATAAATCGTAAAAAGCCAGAGAGAGATAGAAATACTATATATTAAATAAGAATTCAAATTTGGGCTTCTTGATGACGATTTCCCGCCTTCGCTCCCTACAGATTGGCCGAGCCGTATGAGAC
>JAKCPI010015736.1:0-13191 GCA_023213315.1 Euborellia annulipes | reverse complement strand
GGAATGTCTACCAACTCACTAACACTCCAATAATAACAACGCTAAACAAGACAGAATAGAAATTAAATCCTTTGAGGAATTATATCGTATTTTGCTTATTATTCTAAAAACATTTCAAGAATTAATGTAACGAGTATTTATTTGAGTTTAAATATTTTAAGAGGGGAAAAAAGGTGATCTCTGAGAGAAGATATCAGATTTTAGTCCCGCCCCAAGCGAGAAAAATTTATTTCAAATGAATTGTCTACCAAGTATTTGAAATAAATAGGGATGGGATCTAAATGCTATAAAAGACCTTAAAGCAAATAAGCCACGGAGTAGAGCAACAGGCACCACAATCGTTGCTGTGGCGAAACCTGGGGTTGGTGACCTCCAGAAATCAGCGTGTAGAACGTCCCACGATAGCAATCGGTATTATAAATTTAATATATATGTAAAATTAAAACACTAATGGCCTCTGCAGCCGAAAAGAAGAATTATAAAAACTCTCACATATTAAATTTGAAAAAATTGTCAAATTCTGCGTATTTAGACAGGGACGAAAGGGGCGACCTTTTTAGTTTCTGACCCCCACCGCCTAAGGATTAGCTCATTTTGGATTGAAATTAAAATAGTATAATATAATTAATTTGAAATAGCATAAGGGGCATGAACATCCGGTATTCTTACATTCACACAGCCCTCTGAGAGAAGTCATGAACTTCTCGTCCCGCCCTAAGCGAGAAAAATATGTAAAATTAAAACCCTAAAAGCCTTAACTATAATTAATTTCAAAAGAACAAAAAAAAATCTCTAAAAGAGGAACTTGCGTAGGTATGTCACACCCGTTATTGGCGGATTTGGGTAAGCATTACCTATTTTTCAGTGAGATTAGCTTCTATTTTTAATTGATTTGATAAATAAGTTAAATACCAAAGGCAATTCATCTGCACTACAGCCTCGCCAAATATGGTTAATTAAAACCTTCACAAAGAGATCTGAATTGGACAATAAGAGGGAATGAGAATTTAATAGAAATGAAAAAGAATATTAAAAAAATAAAACAATAAGTTTAAGGAAAGGGCAGTCTTAAGTCCTATCCCTTACATAATCCAGCTACGTACTGATCTGTACATTAGTCACGCAAAGGTAGAAAAAAAAATAGTATTAAAATTCATGATGAAAAGTGAAAGTGCTAATATGTTTAAAGTTATTCGGATTCCTATCTTGAAGACAATTTTTCTACTCAAAATAGCTATTATAATTAAATAACAAAAAATAAAATTAGCTACAATTTCCCTAAACACGTAGAATAAGAAAAAAAAAATTAAATTATTTATTCATATAAAGCTAAAAAAAAAGAGATATTTTAGCATAAAAATAAAAATAATTAAAGAACATTCTTTATATAATTGTTGTTTATTTTGGTAGAGACAACGTTGTTCTAGTCCTAAGAAAGGAGGAGAGAAAAAAAGAATAGAATAAAACAAAAAAGAGAGAAAGAGAAAACGAGGATAATTTAAAGTCAGCATAAAATACTACGATATTTCATTTTAATTTCCCGTCATTTTTCATGCCACTGCGGTTACTTTTATTATGAGGTAATTATAAAAAAAAATCAGAGACATTTTTTTTATATAAAACATTTTTTGGATTAAAAATCGAATGGGAGAGATTTTCCTAATTATTTTTTTATATTTCGAGCCAATTCATAAAAAATGAAAAAATAACATTCCAATGAGTCATTGAACGGGGTGGGGTGATTATGAAGCATGTGAATCAGTCAGATGATAAGATGAACCTTGTTAAAAAATCTGGTGTGATTAAAGTACAGCTCATAACTCTCACCGAAAGTTGTGGTTTGTCCTGTCACAGATGAGTCGAGATATATATAATTTCCCATAGCTATTTAGTTTCAAAATTGACTAAATGCGTAAAAGTAAAAAAGTCAATTGATTCAAAATTTCCTCTGTGTACGGTATTCATCAAATTGGCTTCTGCTGTAGATGAGGACTTCGATGCATTGAGAAATACATTGTATGTAAATATGTATATCTCCGTGTTGGAAATTATTATTATTATTTCAATTGTATATTAAATGTTGAGTGTTTCAAATGGTTATTGTATTATACATATTGTAATTGTACATATACAGTCAGACAGACCCACAGACCAATTTGCGGGACTCACTTTTTTTGTCCAAAACTGGACTCAGGGGAACTCAAAACATGTATTTCCATCAAAATCTCGACTGCGATTGATTTAAAATTTAGCTGATGAATGACAAGAGATATAATTTTATAGTCTTATTAAGCCCTCGGGGCTTGGTGTAGGGGTTAGCGTGCTAATCTCATATACCAAAAGTCGCGGGTTCGGACCCCAGGCAGTCCGATGATTTTATTTAAGCTATTTGGATACCAAATGGCTTAAATAAGAATGCCTGGACCCCGAAAATGTATATTAATCAATAACGGATATCGTAAAAGTCTTATATGGCCTGAGTTGGCGAAAAGACAGTGTGAATGTGAGTGTGAGTGAGAAAAAAAGTGCGAATGTTTAAAAAAAAAAAAAAAAAATAGTCTTATTAATATACATTCATATTGCCCTTCCAATGCAAGACAGGTACAACTCAAAAAAAAAAAAGGATTTTTCAGGAGAGCCTATTAAAGTTTCTGCTTCTCATTTCCGTTCCTAACCGTGGCCTGCGTTATCCGATTGCGGAAATTTTGCATGAATCATCACAATCATAGAGCCCTCCTAATAATTACCACTCCCAATACAATTTTTTTTTTTCAGTGATTTATGGAAAAAACTCCAAGACGATGCACCGAAATATTTCAGGTTTTTTAAAGAGATGATTCACTTTTGCACGGCCCCCCGTTCCACAAATACAAGTTGGCTCACTTAGTCGAGCTCAATCTAGGGGTCCACTAAGTTGGTTAAGAAACGGATTGCAAAAAGATAGTAGAGGCAAATTGAAGATAATTTGTGCAAAAAACTCAAAATTGCATTTTTTTGAGTTAGACCACTCTTGAACCTGGACCGACGATATATTCAACTTCATTAAGATTATGAGGATTTGTTGTTTTTGCCTTTCAATAAAAATTTATAAACGTTAATTAAAAAGCTTCAAAAACGAATTTTTTATTTATCGAAATTGAAAATAGAGTATGTTCAATTTAGAAATCAATATTTAAAGCTACATAGCCCTCGGTAATAAATTTGAAACTCTCCCCAGAAATTAATTTATCTATTGGAAAATTCAGTGTGACCCAGCCGGTAATAGAGTGTAAATAATATGAAATTTATCATGTCCCGAGTGAATATCAGATGATTGATTCACCCCCCTAAAAATAAATGAAATCAATATTTTTTTGCCACACTTTAAGCCTTATTGTATTTTATTGAATCAGAATTATTTTTTGCATGTTGACTTCTCACTAACTTGTCTATTCATTTGGAAAAAAAAATTGAATTTATTTGACAATCCGAATTTTTAATATTTTCATTTGCGCTCCATCCGAGCTTTTAGTTTCCAACATTTTGACCCTGATGGTATTGTTTGTGTATATGTTAAAAAGAAGAATGTTTTAACTAAATTTGCGCATTTATTTCAAATGTCAAATCGATACTAACTAATCTATACATCTTCTCTCGGTGACAGAGAGATAGAACTTAAATCCAAGTTTGTTACTAAAACTTTTCAAGAGAGGATTTTCTTTGATCTTTCTTGTTTGGGAAAGATAAATCTAAACACAATATCAGATATTTATTTCTATTAAAATGTTGTAAAACTTTTTTTTTTTCAAGTTTATATGTCCTATTTTAAAAGTTAAATAAACGAAAAAATTAAAAAGTTTCAAAAATAAATTTGAATCTTAATTATAATGTGATTAATGGGTCAATAATATGTGTTTACATTTTTTGTATACGCATCCATCCTGCCTAATAGGGATAAAAAAAGAAATTCAATTTAAGAGACCAAGATAATCAATGACGAGCTAGCTATCCTCTGATTTTGCTCTCTTACAAGGAACCAGTACTGGATTGTAAAAAATTGGCACATAATTAGACAACCATTGTACTAGAGAATTGGGCTGACGAAATCAAAGGGTTCGATCGAGACAGCTTGGGAAAATCTATCGGAATGGAGCAATAGAACTCAATTATGGTGACTGATCGGACATCACACAAACTTCTCTTAACTTAGGTAATTGTGTGATGTGCTGTCAAACCAGATTTTTTTGAACATTTCCAGCAAATCTACATATTAACATAACGTGGTATAGGTGTGAGAAAGTAAATAATAAAAGCGTTGTAAAAACAAGTAAGCTACAATGAAATTTGTTTTAGAGTTATTTATAAGCAAAATAAATTAGAAGCAAAGATGTGAGTCCGAATTTTCGAGTGAGGGAATATTTAATAAAAATAATTCTCCAAGGTAGTCAGAGATGCAATACAATAAATGATAAATAATAAATGGGAACCGCGATCAAGCCAAACATACAGTTCAACGAATAGAAAACAATAAAATAGCTGCAAAACAGAAAATTTAACCGTGGTTCAAGGCAATAAACCTTCAATCATCAATAGATAAATTAATTTTCCAAGGCCAACACGTAGGCCACTACACCAAGCCCGAGAGCGGTTTTATTAGTTAATTTCATCTAGGAGAAAATAACATTTAGGCTGTCGAAATATATAAGAAACGAGTGACGCATAAGTTTTTAAACAGAGGTCAACATAAACCTAATAAATTAGTTTATCAATATAATAACATAAAATAAAAGCCGTAAAAAATTACCTAATTTACGAATCCCTTTGCTCTTTAATTAACAAATAATGATGCTGTACGGCAATCTATCATTATGCAACATTTGTTTTAATCCTTTTGTCAATATAGACATTCTCACTTTGATATTTTGAAACCATTTTAGTATATTTTTTTAATTAGCTCTCTCTAAATCACAAAACATTGATTAATTAGAAATTTTGGTTCAGAATAATAATTGGAAAAAATATACTATACGCAATTAAAAAAATGACCAGTTTTTCTCACTAGAGATATTTTAAAATAAAATATTTTTTATAAACAGAATTTAAAGTTTCAACACTATTATTTCTTTATACATGTATTTATAAATTTTTTTAGGGGGTTGTGGTGGGGGAGCTACACAACTGTCTATGCGTATTCAAATAAATTTGAGATGAGAAAATTTATAAATTTCTGTTGGACTTACAGTGAATGAAGATTAAAATTAGAGAGCAGCTGAACGCAGTTAATGTTCGGATGACAACTCGCGCTCAATGCTGGCTGAGTAGACAAACCAACTCCCAGCTGAAAAAAAAAACGAATGATGATTAGAGATAAATAATAAATTTAGTTTTTAATGTTTCATCTAAATTATAGCAAAAAGAGTTATAAAAAAATTAAAATTAAAAATATTTTTATAGAAGGGACGTGATAATAAGGTTTTAATATTTTGATTTAGTAGAATAGAGAAAAATAAAAAGATATTTTATTAGCTAATAGAGGCTATTCGAAATAAAGTGTGATTTTAATAGTAAATATCCACTTTACTTTGAAAATAATAAGAAAACAATTATTATAAAATATCTAATTAACTATTAAAAAAAATAAAATAACAAATATTTACTTTAAAAAAATCTATCTATTTCGCATAA
Organism: Euborellia annulipes; assembly: GCA_023213315.1. Taxonomy (NCBI): domain Eukaryota; kingdom Metazoa; phylum Arthropoda; class Insecta; order Dermaptera; family Anisolabididae; genus Euborellia; species Euborellia annulipes. Next base: position 7,527 of record JAKCPI010015736.1, on the reverse strand, counting down.
TGTTTAAAATATTAACTAGGCTTGTATTAACGAAACGAAAATAAATGCCTACAATACAAAGAGAATATTAACTTTCGAGGAGGAACGAATCAAACACATAAAATGGACCTCACTGAAATGATGAGAGAGAGATAAAGTAGAGCGCTACTTTTGCCTCAGAGAGTACAGAAACGATGCTATCCTTGGAAGCCAGTCATATTCATTCAGTCCCATTCTAACACTTTCGTATGCAGAGAGTTCTAGAATGATCCATCCACCTCATTCATCAAATGAGATAACATTTTTTAATATAAATGAGAATATTTTCAAAACGAAAAATAAATATATTCAAAATAATAAAATAATTTCAATATATAACGCTATCTAGTATATATCTAAATATTATATAATGTTATCTATTTTGATGATTCTCAAATAACATTCTTGTCATTAAAATATAATAAAAATGAAAAAGATTTAATAGGGAAATAAATACCTATAGAAGTGAATAGCAAGTTGGAATTCAATGTTACTAGAATCGAAATAATCCAAGAGAAAAGACATCGTGAATGGATTGCATCTCAAGAAGCTTGATAATCAGGCGGGAGCGAAGAGAGGTTATGTGTACGAGGATCCCTGCCTGACCGTACAGGGCCAACTAAAGACTAGGGCGACATCGGCGACTAGTGTTAAACAAACGAAACAACGACGTCTCGTGACGTCATTGGTGCTCTGTTATTTGTTCAGATATTTTTGAGTTTTTTTTACTTTCTCTTACCTATGTATATATGTAATATATATAGAGAGAAAGTATTGGTTTCATGTCAAAAATTCGATGTCGAGATTTTGATGGATCTTCACGTTTTGAGGTCCCCTGAATCCAAAAAAGTGGTTTTCGCGACATGGTCTGTCTGTGGGTGTGTGTGTGTGTGTGTGTGTGTGTTCAATTTTAAGCATGAAGGAATTGAGCTAGGAGGTTGAAATGTTATATTTAAGTTAAACACCCCCGGGACCGGAAAAATAAGCTTTTAATCAAAATCGGCCAAAGAGTACTAGTACTTTACTGATGTACTTTTTCAGTTTTTTTCGATTTTCTCAAAATTCGCTCTAACGATTTTGATTAAAATTCAAAAATCAATTATTTTTTAGATGCTCTTTCAAATGTATATTCTCGTTTTGCCCTCAAAATTGTTTGAAGCACACTTTACTCTTGTGCTTCATAGGAAAGATAGGAGAAATGGTTGCCATGGTTACAAAATATAAATATTTTCCGACACTTATAAATTTTACATCTGAATTCAAATATTCCCTACTGCTGGGAACTAAATACATGTCGACACAAAAAATCTGGTGTGACAAGCACAGTACACAACTTTCGATTACCGAAGGTAAGAGAAAGTTGTGTGCTGTGCGCCAGTCACACCAGATTTTTTTTTAAATTTATTTAAGAAAAATATCTTAAATAAATAAAAAAAAAAAAAAAAAAAAAAAAAACGAAAAATCGGCAACTAAGGCCATATAGACCCCGTCTCTATTTCAAATAACGTTACTAATTGTGACATGGAGGACCCGGGGGTTTCACATCACAATTCAAAATTGAATTTTTGTATACTAAAAAAAAAAATCTGGTGTGACTGGAGGCACAGCACACAACTTTCTCTTACCTTCCGTAATCGAAAGTTGTATTCAGTGCTTGTCACATCAGATTTTTTTGTGTCGACATATATTTAGTTTCCGCCGATATATTCGAATTCAAGATGTATTATTTATAAACATGGGAAAATATTTATATTTTCTTAGGCCTACCATCGCAATCATTCTATCTTTTCTATGAAGTACAAGAGTAAAGTGGTCTTCAAACAATTTTGAGAGCAAAATGAGAATATACATTTTAAAGAGCATCTAAAAAATAATTGATTTTTGAATTTTAATCAAAATCGTTAGAGTGAATTTTGTGAAAATCGAAAAAAACTGAAAAAGTACATCACTAAAGTACTAATACTCTGGCCGATTTTGTTCAAAAACTTATTCACCCTCCAGGAGAGTGTCTAGTTAAAATAAAAAATTTTATTCTCGTAGTTCTTTTCGTTCTTGAGATATTTTGTTTACAGACAGATACACAGACAGACCATGTCAAGAAAGCCACTTTTTTGATTCAAGGGACCTCAAAACGTGTATATCCATCAAAATCTCGACATGGACATTTTTGACATTAAACCAATACTTTCTCTATAATAATGTTTACTTATTAAAAAATCTGGTGTGACTGGCGCACAGCACACAACTTTCTCTTACCTTCGGTAATCGAAAGTTGTGTTCTGTGCTTGTCACACCAGATTTTGTGTTGAAATATATATAGTTTCCGCCAATATATTAGAATTTAAGATGTCAAATTTATAAACATGGGAAAATATTTATATTTTGTTACCATGGCAACCATTTCTCCTATCTTTCCTATGAAATACAAGAGTAAAGTGTGCTTCAAACAATTTTGAGGGCAAAACGAGAATATACATTTGAAAGAGCATCTAAAAAATAATTGATTTTTGAATTTTAATCAAAATCGTTAGAGCGAATTTTGAGAAAATCGAAAAAAACTGAAAAAGTACATCAGTAAAGTACTAGTACTCTTTGGCCGATTTTGATTAAAAGCTTATTTTTCCGGTCCCGGGAGGTATTTAACTTAAATATAAAATTTCATCCTCCTAGCTCAATTCCTTCATGCTTAAAATTGAACACACACACACAGACACACAGACACACACACACACACGACAGACCATGTCGCGAAAACCACTTTTTTGGATTCAGGGGACCTCAAAACGTGAAGATCCATCAAAATCTCGACATCGAATTTTTGACATTGAATCCAATACTTTCTCTCTATATATATATTACATATATACATAGGTAAGAGAAAGTAAAATTATATACCTTCGTTTTCAAGATTGAAAATGCCATAAATAGAATATTTAAAGTCAAGTAAAGACATGTATGTGTCAGTTTCGGATGGAAGAAGTTGCCACCTGTAATCATAGATGAATATATCTGTAGATAAAGCAAAAATTTAAAATGTATTATGAATAAAAATTTTAAATTCAAAGAAATAAATCGGAATCCAGATTGTTTATAAAAAAAAAATATCAGTCGTTGAATTTTGAAAACGAACCAGAGAGAAAGAAAGAGAAAGAAAAGTCCTTTGACCTCTTAGCTTCCATTATGAACAAAAGCTTTTCTCGTGAAATACAATGCGATAAATATTTATCCGTCAAGGAAGGGGATACTCTTCAAAAGAAAATCATCTTACAGACGAACGCCTTGCTCAAACTCGATCTCGATTCTAATTTTATTAATATATATATACGGTATATATAAAAAAAAAAGATCTGATTTCACTTTTGTTTTCCTTAAAAGAGATAAAATTTATTCCAGGAAATATTAAAACTAGCCAAGTTATTATAGTGTTAGGGTGGAAAAATCATTTTTACTTTCTCTCACCCTATAGATGAAGTATATATAAAGAGAGAAAGTATTGCGATCATGCTTTAGGAGAATTTTGAATTATAGACCATATTTTGTATTATTTATTATTGCGATCATGTCAAAAATTCGATATCGAGATTTTAATGGATATACATGTTTTGAGATCCCCTGAGTCCAAAAAAGTGGTTTTTCGCGACATGATCTGTTTGTGTGACTGTCTGGGTTCAATTTAAAGCATGAAGGAATTGGGCAAAGTGGTTGAAATTTTATATTTAAGTTAGACACCCTGCTAGGGCGTGAAAATAAGCTTTCAAACAAAATCGGCCAAAAAGTACTAGTACTTTACTGATGCACTTTTCAGTTTTCGATTTTCTCGAAATTCGCTCCAACGAAATTCAAAAATCAATTATTTTTTAGAAGCTCTTTAAAATGAATATTCTCATTTTGCCATTGAAATACTGTGACGACCACTTTACTCTTGTACTTCATAGGAAGGATAGGAAAAAATGGTTGTCACGGTAACAAAATATACATATTTTCCCCAAGGCTAATAGATGACAAGGTTGTCTCATACGGCTCGGCCAATCAGAGCGAAGGCGGGAAATCGTCATCAAGAAGCCCAAATTTGAATTCTTATTTAATATATAGTATTTATCTCTCTCTGGCTTTTTACGATTTATATTTAAAAGTTGTTCATTTTAATTTTCTTTCATCATTTTTGATAGTTGAATATAAATTTTAAATTAAAATATTTAATTTTTTCCTTTTACTTTCTCTTACCTATATAACAATATTATATAAGTATATATAAGTAGAAAGTATTTTTTTCCGAATTGTCTTCATTTTTGTTTTACTTTCTATTATTTAATTAATATATTTAAAAAAAAATTATTATTTTCTCTAGTGCTGAAAAAAACATTAAATAATATTTCAAAAAAATAAAAATGGAACATATTTTAAATAAAATAAATAAATTTATTATGACCCACTTAGAGGCACCAGTCCCCGGTGGCTAGGTCCAACAAACACAATACAAATTTAAATATAATAACTAGAGACCGGATTTTAAGCAAAATGCTTATTTCTCAATTTTATAAGCAACCATTAGATATTTAATTTCTATACGAATTAGGAAAAACTAAGTGCATTGAGATTGCATTTTTTATGCTTTTTTTGCTTTTTTTGAGTTTTCATGCTTTTTTTTCCCTTTCGTGCTTTTTTGAACTTATTTTACGAATATTTATAATTTCTTTTTTTTTTACTTTCTCTTACCTATGTATATATGTAATATATATATAGAGAGAAAGTATTGGATTCATGTCAAAAATTCGATGTCGAGATTTTGATGGATCTTCACGTTTTGAGGTCCCCTGAATCCAAAAAACTGGTTTTCGCGACATGGTCTGTCTGTGGGTGGGTGGGTGGGTGTGTGGGTGTGTGGGTGTGTGTTCAATTTTAAGCATGAAGGAATTGAGCTAGGAGGTTGAAATTTTATATTTAAGTTAAACACCTCCCGGGACCGGAAAAAATAAGCTTTTAATCAAAATCGGCCAAAGAGTACTAGTACTTTACTGATGTACTTTTTCAGTTTTTTTCGATTTTCTCAAAATTCGCTCTAACGATTTTGATTAAAATTCAAAAATCAATTATTTTTTAGATGCTCTTTCAAATGTATATTCTCGTTTTGCCCTCAAAATTGTTTGAAGCACACTTTACTCTTGTTCTTCATAGGAAAGATAGGAGAAATGGTTGTCATGGTAACAAAATATAAATATTTTCCCATACTTATAAATTTTACATCTGAATTCAAATATTCCCTACTGCCGGGAACTAAATACATGTCGACACAAAAAATCTGGTGTGACAAGCACAGTACACAACTTTCGATTACCGAAGGTAAGAGAAAGTTGTGTGCTGTGCGCCAGTCACACCAGATTTTTTTATTAAAAAACACACTTTTTTCCCATTCACACACGCATACACCAGGAACGTATATAAGGGGGGGGGGGGGGCGGGGCCCCAAAAAAAAAAAAATTTCCAAAAAACCCGCAGTGCGAAAAAATATAGCCCTGTAAAAAAATTTTTCCGCAGGGTGAAAAAATTTGGTTCCGCAAAAACAAAATCTTTCGCAGGGCGGGGAGGAATAAATTTAGTTTATTTAAAAAAAAATTTGTATACGCCATTGGTATGAGTAAAAATTGCTTATGAGATGCTTTTTTTCAACTTTTATGCTTATTTAACAACTTTTTATTCAAGTTTTTTATGCTTTTTTAAGCACTTTTTTTCCATTTTTTTATGCTTTTTTTCCGGTCTCTAATAATAACAAATATAACAAAACAAAAGAGAAAAAAATAGAAATGTATAGTAAACGTCACATTAGACATCCTGACATTCGCCTTAAGTTGTTAAGGAAAACCTGGCCAAAAACCTTAACAAGGATAGTATGACCTCTCTACCTAAACTATTTCATAATAAATAAATATTAATAGAATAATACACAGGAAGAAAGGATGTCAGCCAAAAGGAGAGCCCCCTATCGAATAAAAATCTCAATCCAGAAGGCGTTTCGGTTTTAATTAAATAAAGCCATCATCAGTTCTCAAGAGATTATTGTCTGTGCAAATGTTATATTTTTATATAATTTTGTATATGTTTATATAAAACAACACTCTCTGCATCCCAACCTTGAGCCAATAATCTCTTGAGAACTGATGATGGCTTTATTTAATTAAAACCGAAACGTCTTCTGGATTGAGATCTTTATTCGATAGGGGCTGTCCCGCTTGGCTGACATCCTCTCTTCCAGTCTATTATTCTATTAATATTTATTTCTTATGAAATAGTTTTCTTCTTTTTTTAAGATATTTTCTTCCTTCGTCAGAAAGTTTTCTTTTCATTAAAGAAATTCTAAATTAGTAACTACTCTTTGAGAATTAAAAAATTTTATTCTAAGTAAAACTCTTAATTTAACGAATGATTTTTCTAAAATTATAGGAATTTCTGGGCATTTTTTTAAATACATATTTAGTTATTTTATTTACTATGTTTTTTCTTTTTTAAGCTGCCTTTGTTATTTTTTTTTTTCTTCATCTTTTCTGTCTGTGAAATATTTGTTTGTAGACTTGAAGTTTCAGAAACCTTCTTCATTAAATCTTCCAATATTTCTTTTTCTTCCTTTCTTTTATCTCGGGCCAATCGGGCTGATTCCTCAGGAATTGGTACATCACTTGGTTTTAAAAATAACGATGGAACAGCTGAAAAAATTGATATATTAATAATAAATAAGATATTACTAAAATAAAAAGTAAAATTAGAATCTCTGTGGACATGGGTATAGCCTATAGTGAAAAAAGCCTTGTATATATATAGAGAGAGTATTTTTACCTACCTGTTGGCTTTAATCGAATTTTGGGAGGTAAATTCATAATTTTCGCTCGCATGTCTGCTTGAAAATCAGATTTTGCACGTTGCAAATTCTTCCCGTTTTTGGATTTACACTATCTTTTCAATAACATCTTCTAATCCATTCTTTTCGTAGGCTATCATCTTTTGGAAATGAAAAAAACATTAATTTTTCTTCTCCTTCATTTTGTTTATAAAAAAAGAATTTTTACAAATTGCAACTGAGCAAATTGTTCCAGGCATCTAAAAGAATGATTAGAATCAAATATATATTTTAAATAATTGATTTAGTATTTCATTAATTACCTTGAATGCATGTAAAGAAAGCGCCACAAACACACAAATGAAATGTTGATTCAAAAAGATGAAAAAACAGCCTAAATCGAATATTTTGAAAAAGGTTATGATTAGAATCAAATATATATTTTTTAACTATTTGATTTAACATTCAATTAATTACCTCCAATATAAGCAAAAATGATAAAACAATGTCCAAATCGATTTATTAAAGGATGTGTAATGTAAGCACAAAATATCAAATAGCTATATGCACTCAGAACGTTTGTCACTAGGGAATCTTGGACTCGAGTGACGTCATCTGCCAAAACCCCCCCCACCATTTTCCACTCCGTATGAGACAACCTTGTCTTTCTACTAACCTTG
>JAKCPI010015735.1:0-22783 GCA_023213315.1 Euborellia annulipes | reverse complement strand
ATTTTATAGTCATGTATCGTTGATAACGCCAATGCGGTTTTTCCAGAATAGTAGACATGACCAAGTTCAATTAAAATTCTAATTTACAAGTGAATCCCAATGATCAACAGGTTGTTTTAAAAATTTTAAACTTTTTAAAGAAGATCTAGTTTCATTAATTAATTTTTTCAATTGATCAGTGTCTTGACTTTTTATTGTTTTTAATTCAAGAATACGATCTATATAACCAAATATAATTTCATTTTCTCGATTATATCGATTTTGTAATAAATTAAGAGCTTCCTGATAATTTTCAGGTGAAATAGGTATATTTCGAATTAAATCTAATGCTTCTCCTTTGACAGAAGCTTTTAAATATTGTAATTTTTTAATATCATTTAAATCATTTCTTTGATCAATATTTGTTTTAAAAGAATCCCAAAAAGAAATAAATTTGGTGATGTCACCATCAAACTGTATTAAATTTATTGGTGGTAAAGCAATATTAAGCTCATGAGAAATAGATCTTTTGTGAAAAGATTCCTTTTCAAAAGTTTTTAAATTTTTATGCAAAGTATAAGAAACCAAATTCAATTCCTTTTTGAAATCGTGAAATTCTTTGACATATTTTATAAGAGTTTTTTCCTCAGCTTTTGTTTCAGCTAAATTGTCTATAAGATCATCAATCGAATTTTCAATTTTCTTAATATCAATTAAAATTAAATTCAATGTTATTACATCATGAATTTCTGCTAAATTGGAATTATTTTGATTAATTTCAAAAAATTGAAATTTTAAAAGAGAAAACCTTTTAGAAATTTTTTCAATAGAAGTCATTTTGTTTTAATTTTCCCAATTTATTATTCCAAGGTTTGAAAGACTTTTGAATTGAAAACAATTCTTCAAATGTGAAATTGAATACAAATTACTATTTTAGATTAAAAAAATACAATTTTTTTTTTTTCCTAATTTTTCAAGGTCACAAATTGATATCCGGTATCGAATGATCAAAAAATAAATATGATATGTTTACGCTAATAAACCTTTTAATTAAAAATATAATAGATTAAAATTTTAAAGAGGGGTGGACTGTATGTAGGGCTGGTTGTCTTTCCAGGTCCTGGAGTTTAATAAACTGTGCAAATAAAACAATATGTATTTTTTGATAACAAATTATATTAAAAAAATCATTAAATCAGTTTAACAAATTTACTTAATCTAAGGGTTGAATTATTGAAATCAGAAGTAACAATTTGAGAAAAAATATAGAAATGATAAATTATTCTCTATTGAGATCAAATGGAGAATAGAAAAGTTTCTTTTATAAATACCTTTTGTTCAGGTTTAATATTTTGTGTTCATACAAACTATATATATATATAATCGTATCATATAAAAAATACGTACTCAATTAACATCAAATAGAAGATTTTTTTATAGAAACATGATATCATGAAATTAGAAAGAATTAATTGAAGTAGTTGATGCATCAACATACGAAAGCAGAAGAGAAGAGAGGCTCAAAGATATCTAAGAGCGAGATATAAAGAAAAGAAATAAACATCAAAACCAGGGGGATGATTTTGCATATTAGTTTACAAAAAATCCGCCCGACTTATGGCTCGAAGTTTGAAAAATATAAAATAAATAAATGCTTATTCATATAAATCGTCATAAGCGTTAACAATATCTATACAACGTTACTTTGTATAGATTTTAAAAAACTTCCAGTTACCATTCCCATGAATTAATTAATATTCCAAGTTTCTAGCGTCATAATTCAAATAATCTTAATGTAATTATAAATGAATAATAATTTGCATATAATGACCATGCAGATATTCTATTAATTTATCATGTTTAATGAAGGGATTAAGTCATCTAGATACATCTTCTTAGGAAAATTATCTAAAATCTGAGAGAATAAAAAAAGATTAATTTATATTTAATTAATAGCTAAACATCTCTTTGTAAATAAAATAATAATATGAAATATTCAATAAAGTTTGTCAAACGAAAGTTTTCTAGTTATAGGCGATTAGTAAATTTAAAATAACAAATGAAACGGGTTTTGGGTCCAAACAGCCAATAGTCTGAATGTTTAACAATTCGGTAACAAAAGTTTGTTTCCTATACAAATCCAATAACAAGGGTCAGCCTCAACATACCCCCCACCGTTCTCTCATGTAGTTTGAAAAGTTTCCTCCTATCGAATGTTCAAAAATTGAATGAAAAAAAAAAAAAAAAAAAAAAACAGGAAAATGAACATGTGGGCTCAATCGAGCTTAAAGATCAGGGAAAAAAGTTACTTTCGAAAGATATTAACAAGCTGAGTTTTAGAATGAAAAATAAATAACTCTTCTAGACTGAGAAAAAATAAATATGAAAGATATTTTGGAAATCCTTCAAAGAGTGTAATATTTTGACAAAGAGTAGTTAATGATTTAACAAAAATATAGAGTCTATATCTAAATATCTGTTGGTCCATCCATAGAGATTCTTAATTAACAAAATTAGACTTTTCTGAGGCGATTAGCTAAGAGGAAGTTAAGCTTGAAATTCAACCATGGCAAAAAAATTATCTAACTCTATTTGAGATGCCTTTTCTTGAGGAAGGAAACGGAAACCCACCTTAGAATTATTCCCATAAAATTTACCCCTCAGTCAACGTGTCATTTCTGAGTCTAGTGATTCAAAAATAAGAATAAATTTATTACTTTATCTTATCTATATACTGTATGTATATATATAGACAGAAAGTATTGGATTCATTCCAAAAATTCGATGTCGAGATTTTGATGGAAATATATGTTTTGAGGTCCCCTGGTCTGTCGGTGTGTTCAAAATAAAGCAAAATTTTATATTTAAGTTAGATATTCCTCTGAGACGTTTAAATAAGCTAAAGAGTACTAGTACTTTACTAATGTACTTTATCAATTTTTTTCGATTTTCTCAAAATTAGTTTTAATGATGTTAATTAAAATTCATAAACCAATTATTTTTTAGATGCTCTTTAAAATGTATATTCTCCTTTTGTCCTTGAAATGGTTTGAAACACAATTTACTTTTGTACAGTGAGGGACAATATTAAGTCCTATCCATGCGTTTTCTACTTGTGATTATTTCATTGTTTTTAAAAAAATATTATATATTTTTTATTGGAAAATTTCATGGATCAAACCTAGAAAATTTTCAAAAAAGATTTACATTTTCTTTTATAAAAACAATGAAATAATCACAAGTAGAAAACGCATGGGTGGGACTTAATATTGTCCCTCACTGTACCTAATAGGAAAGATAGAAGAAATGGCTGCCATCGTAACATACAACGTAAAATAACAATATTTTGCTTTGTTTATATATTTTCATGAATTAACCGGGTGCGGCGAAAGCTAGGGATTGGAGACCCCGAACAATCAGCGTGTGGAAAGTCCTTTAATTGCTTTGCCAAACTCTTATATATTTTTATTTTTCCAAAGATAATTTTTTTCTTATATTAAACTAAAAATGTATCCTATTTATCGAATGTTCTGTTTTGAATTCATTTTGAATATAGATGATATAAAAATATTTGACAAAAACAACGAGTTTCTTTTCCATACAAGTTTAAAACCTCAAAGGGCCAAAGGATTTTATTGTTTTTGATAAAAGAAAAAAAAAGCTTCTTAAATGTAAAAAAATATATATATTTACAAATCACTTGGTTTATTTTGCTTTTAGAACATAAATAATGAAATAGAATATAATTTTTCTTTTTTATTTCCTCCACCCTTTTTTTTAAAGAATGACCCACTTTGTATAAGTTTCTTATGATTCCCAAAAGGATTTCGATCCTGGTGAGTTTCAAGTTCGAAGACCAATTAAATTGGCCCCGCTGAGAGGCGTTTTTTTTTTTGCCCTCCAAGCAAGGGTCTAATATTTCCATTTCCTTTAGTTTTTCTCTCAGGCCTAATAGAAATGCTGTCTGTAGTCGTTTACCCGTAGAAATAATCTCTCTTCAGAGACACTAAGTATAATTTCTTCGGTGGTTTTTCCTCTCCCCTAATTATAGAACTAATTAACTTACAAATGGGATAAAAGTGATTATCTCTAAAGGGGGGATGGATACTTTTAAACAAAATATTTATGGGCGCTTCGGCCCCCAAAACATGTATTTTTATATCATTTTTGAGGCTTGATAAAAGAAAAATGATATCTTTGGAAAAGTAGCTACCATATTTTGAGAAAAGATATAGATAAGAATTATTTTGTGGATAATTTATTATTTATTTTAATGCAAGTATAAATTTTCGTCAGTGATTTCCAGGAAAATGTACGTAGCATGTACGCATTCAAGTATTTTTTCGTGAGAGGGGGAGGGATGTGATAAAAATTGTAATTTGTAATCAGTAGCGTAGCCAGGATTTCTGTTTGGGGAGGGCCCAAAATTTTTATTAACCCCCTCCCCCCCCCCCCCCCCCATTCTCCAAGAAACTTCAAGTGGAGAAATTTTTTTTAGATAATATAATAATTATAAATAAAAAACAAATGAAAAAAATTTTTTTTTCTTGAAATAAAAAATAATTTTAATACAAAATTCGTAAATATTAGAGATTTTTTCAATTATTTATAAGTTTTTTGTTAGTTTTTAGAATTTATGAGAGTTAATAAAATAATTATTTAAAAAAAAAAATCATTAGGGAAAACAATAGGTATTTTTTTGTTTTGGAGAAGGCTTTGGGGGGGGCCCGGCCCCCCTGGGCCCCCCCCCCCTGAATACGCCACTGTTTGTAATAATACTGAAGTTAGTTTGTTTCACCATCTATTTTGGAACTTTATAATTACAGTATCTACTGTATTTGAAAAGAAAATATAGAGTAAGAGAAAGTAAAATATAAAATGAGCAGATAAGAAATGTTAGCCATTAATTTTCTTTATTGGACTGCTAACGTTTCGTTAACGTTGCAGCTGGGTTTTGGGTAGCGCTGATTTCAAAAGTCCCATCAGTTTTGCCCCATCACGTCTATTAGAGCTATAGAGAAAATTAAATTTTAATAAAAAATGTTCTCTAAAGCGGTTCTAATTTTGAATTATCTAGATTTTTTAAGGCGTTACCCAATTAAAAATATGCAGATAGATGAATTACATCCAAATATAAAGTTTCAGTTCACTCAGAGGTGATTCAGGGGTGCAAAATAGGGCTAAAGTTTAGAAAAATATTAATTTTAAAAATAAGTAGTTCTACCGTATTTATTTTAATAGACTTATTATAAGAGAAATGTTTTTCCATTTTCATGGAAAATATATAAAATAAATCCTGACTCAGCAGTAAGAATTAATGGATAAAAAAATTTATAGTTATCTAAGGGATTGCTAATTTAGAGGTACTAAAAACGATCCTTAGAAAAAAATGGGTATAAAGTCTCTTAAAGAATTATTAGGGCATTAAGGAACGGAGCTCTGGTTAGTTTAAAAAAAATCAAATTCTCCGGACTAATTACATTCACATGATTCCATCGCCTAGGGGTGAGTTATGAACTTGGGAAAAAATATTTATAGAAGGTAGCAAAGTATAAGTTATGTAAAAAAAACAAACGATGCAAACTTTTGGAGATTAACTGATAAAGAGAATTTCTTTCTATATAAAATATCTCGAGGCGAAAGAAAACATACTTAAATATTTTATAATCATGACTATATAGATAAAACGGAAAAAATCGGGTGTGACTGGTCGTACAGCACACAAATTTTAATTTTTAATATTAAATAATAATAAACAAAAATCTGGTGTGACTTGTCGCACAGCACACAACTTTCTCTTACCTTAGGTAATCGAAAGTTGTGTTCTGTGCTTGCCACACTAGATTTTTTTTGTGTCGACATATATTTAGTTCCCGACAGTAAGGAACATTCGAATTTCAAGATGTAAAATTTATAAGTATGGGAAAATATTGATATTTTGGTACCATATCTCTACAAGAGTAAAGTGGTCTTCAGAAGATTTCAAAATGACAATATACATTTTAAAGAACACCTAAAAAATAATTGATTTTCGAATTTTAATCAAAATCGTTGGAGCGAATTTTGAGAAAATCGAAAAAAAACTGAAAAAGTACATCAGTAAAGTACTAGTAGTTTTTGACCGATTTAGTTTAAAAGCTTATTTTCACGCCCTAGGGGGATGTCTAACTTAAATATAAAATTTCAATCTCCTAGTTCAATTTCTTCATGCTCTAAATTGAACCCAGACACACACCCAGACAGACCGTGTCCCGAAAAACCACTTTTTATCAATCCAGTTATTTTCAAATAATTTTATTAGTTTATAAATATAGGGGTACATCAGTATTGAAGTTAAAGGTGTTAAAATACGAAAACTAGCGGAATTTATTTTGTATAGGAAATATTTAAAATGTGAGAGAAATTTGTGTAAAGCGAATTTCGAGAAAAGTGGAAAAACAAAAAAGTCAATAATATATTGAATACTACTATCTGAATTTTCTCAAAGACGAAATCTAGTGTAATATCACATTGGTACCGTAAATACCGGTAGTACTGTATATATTTAAAATTTGAAAAAAATCATTAGAGCCGTTTCCAAGAACTTATGTGCTTACATTAAACTACAAACTTGCATTGATCGTTTAATAGTATAAGATAAGATTTACTAAATAAAACGGCCGATAAATAGGGAGTCGAACCATGGATCTGCCGATATTTACTCAGCATGTCCTTCTACTAGGGCTTACTGAGTACATATTGGCAGATCCGTGGTTCGATTCTCGGCAGCATCCCTATTTTTTTCTGCTATTTGAATTAGTAAATATTAATTATACACGTATTATTAAATTATTTTATATTTCAGTCACTGAAAGCGAATGTTTAAAAACATTCCATTATATAAAAAAGGACGGATAATAGTATTAAATCCCGGAAAATTAAAATTCTTTATATTAAAAAAAAGTAAAATTAATTATGGTAATTGTTAAATTTATACATGTATACATTGTATATAAAACCATATTTGCCAGAGGCGAGGTTCACTAGTATTTTAATATAGAACAACCATAACAATGTATAATGGAAATAGAATTATTTTTCTCTTTGAGATATTTATTTTATTTAAAAAAAAAATATATTTTTTTTAATGAAAAATGTATTATTAATAGCAGAAAATAAACTCACTCTAGTTTGGCTGGTTGAAGTCTAGATGCCATCGTTTCAACAAGTTCACCTAAAACAAAAATAAAAAGTTGAAAATAAATGGAAAGAGAATTTCTTTTCACAATCGTTTGGAGTTTATCTCTCAAGAAGAAGGAGAGAGAGGAAAAAAAAGAGAGATAATTATCTTTATATAGAGAGAGGAAATAAAAGAAAGAATTCAACTAGCAATTTGCTCGATGAACTAATTATAATTTGAAACTGACTGATTTAGAAAAATATTTTTGTCAAAAAAAAAAAAAAAGAAAAAAAAAAAAACTAATTCGTATTTGATTTATTTTTCTTTAATTGTTGGTAATTTGTACAAAATGAGGTTAAAATAATCTCTCTAGGGGATAAAAAGTTAATCCTTTTCGAAATTTACAAAGGATTATTATTATAATATTTTGGATTTGGATACCAAATGGCTTAAATAGAAATGTCTGGACCCTCATCGTTTAAAGTCTTATATGGCCTGAGTTGCCGAAAACACTGTGTGAATGAGAAAAAAGTGTGAGGGTTTAAAAAAAATCCCCTAAAATTTTTTTGACGTGACAACGTCTTACAAATCATGTTAGAGGGGCATGCACGAAAAAGTTTATCAGCTTGAATAACTCCTCTATCTTAAGAGGTATAATTATGGGGAATATACGGTTAGAAAGAATGAGTTTTCAGCTAAAGATTTCACCATTTATTTTTTTCCTATCATTTAATTTTACCGCGCTGCGGTAAATTCTAATTTGAAAGTTTAAACCCCTGTAGATTCCGAACGGCTAATCAGATCAGACTAAATGGGATGTCATTTGGTGCAGAAAGAAAACCTCTAATAGAATAAATAAAAAAATCCCGAGTAATTAACTCCAGAATTGGTTTTTTTCTCGAAAAACCTCATTTTTTAGGCAAAAAAATATCGAAAAATAGCCCTATTTGTGCAACGCATAGCGACTTGACCATAAAAGCTACATAAAATCTAAATATAGTTTTAGAAAGAGTGGTTCAATACCCCGGGGTGTTTTTTTCTTTTTTTGGTATGACGTCATTTTACCGCATGAGAGCACTCGGCGGGATTTCGTTTTTCGAAAATTTAAACCCCTATAGATTCCGAACGGCTAATCAGATCTGACTAAATGAGATGTCATTTGGTGCAGAATGATAACCTCTAATAGAATAAATGAAAAAATCCCGAGTAATTAACTCCAAAATTGGTTTTTTTCTCGAAAAACCTCATTTTTTAGGCAAAAAAATATCGAAAAATAGCCCTACTTGTGCAACGCCTAGCGACTTGACCATAAAAGCTACATAAAATCTAAATATAGTTTTAGAAAGAGTGGTTCAATACCCCGGGGTGTTTTTTTCTTTTTTTTGATATGACGTCATTTTACCGCATGAGAGCACTCGGCGGGATTTCGTTTTTCGAAAATTTAAACCCCTGTAGATTCCGAACGGCTAATCCGATCTGACTAAATGAGATGTCATTTGGTGCAGAATGATAACCTCTAATAGAATAAATAAAAAAATCCCGAGTAATTAACGCTAAAATTGGTTTTTTTCTCGAAAAACCTCATTTTTTAGGCAAAAAAATATCGAAAAATAGCCCTATTTGTGCAACGCATAGCGACTTGACCATAAAAGCTACATAAAATCTAAATATAGTTTTAGAAAGAGTGGTTCAATACCCCGGGGTGTTTTTTTTCTTTTTTTTGATATGACGTCATTTTACCGCATGAGAGCACTCAGCGGGATTTCGTTTTTCGAAAATTTAAACCCCTATAGATTCCGAACGGCTAATCAGATCTGACTAAATGAGATGTCATTTGGTGCAGAATGATAACCTCTAATAGAATAAATAAAAAAAATCCCGAGTAATTAACGCTAAAATTAGTTTTTTTCTCGAAAAACCTCATTTTTTAAGCATAAGTCGCCCTTAATGGATTAAAAAAAAGCCACACCTGTCATATATTGTTTCAATGAAAATGTTTGAACATGTTTATTTATGAAAACAAACTACTAGTAAAAAAAACAAAAAACAATACTTTCTCTTTTTATATTTCAATATAGGCAAGAGAAAAAAAAATTTTTTAAGTCAAGCAAAAGACGTTGTCACGTTAAAAAGCCACCGGCTGTGTAGAAGACACAGCCAACACCTAATTTTTAGTATAAATTTAGGAATGAATAATTTCTGACTTAATCTGTTTTGACCTTATCAATTTTTTAAAATTATTTATTAGACCCATCAAGTTTTTTTCATAAAAGAAAAAAAAAATATATTTTTTTGTAAAATTTTAAAATAAACTTTAGTCGGATCGGAGAAGCCTATTAGGAAAGAAGGTATTATTGTCGTATGTTTTAATATATTATCTCATTCCTATGTACAGTAAATGATATTGAGAAGCCCCCGGGTGTGGCGTAGTAGGTAGCGTGCTAACCTCCTATACCAAACGTCGCGGGTTCGGACCCAGGCAGTCCGAAGATTTTATTTAAGTCATTTGGATACCAGATGGCTTAAATAGAAATACCTGAACCCCAAATTGATTTATTAATTACAACGGTTATCGTAAAAGTCTTAAATAGCCTAAGTTGCCGAAAAGACTGTGTGAATGTGTGTATGAGTGTGAGTATGAATGAGAAAAAGTGTGAATGTTTAAAAAAAAGAAAAAAAAAAATGATATTGTTATATATTATTATTCAAATTTTATAGTTTATAGTATTAATGAAGAAAGATGCACACTAATGTAAAAGTGTATTTCTTTCTCCCTCTTTAATCTAATATTTATTTATTTCATATTTATTTTCACTTTCAAATGATATTAAAATAAACAAAAGAGAATTTCATAAAGATAGCATTTTAATATGATGATTTTTACTTCCATCGTTGTTTTGTTTACTTACGACAACCATGAATAGTTAATTTTTGTCTCCTTGTTTAAATAGAGCTCTCTCTCTTTCTCTCGCCAGCAAATCTATGCTATATTCAGCAAGCTTATGTTGATACAGGTGTTCTCGGCCTGGATACGAATTGTCTTGTCAATTTTTAATGGTATAAGTGGATGACAAGATGGAGGGGGTGAGAAATAAAAGTAGAAAGGGGCGAGAGGGAGTGCAGCACGTTAATATTTAAATGGAACGAGTTCCATGGCGTGTAAGTACAGGATAAGGATTGTAGTAATGTTTTAATTTAGTAAATAACGAAAATAGGATTCTAAAAAAAAGTAAACTTAAGTCCTATTTAAATTTTTTTTTTTTAACTTAATTAAATGGCCGTCGGAAAACCCATTTGGCCAATGGCAAAGTAAGTGTGTTTCAGATATAGGAACCCAAGAAAAAAAAATTTTTTAATCGGGGAATATATCTGACTTCTTATTCTCCGAGATCCTTATACACTGGTTCACAAATTGTAGTGACCAGTGATTCTGGTCTCGGTACTATTTAAATTTAAGTATATTGAATTTCTTGCCGGGGGTCTGGCAACGGAGAAAAGCAACAGTCACAACAATCGTTGCGGTTAAGTGGATGCCAAGCGCGGGATTGGTGACCCCGAGCAATCAGCGTGTGGAACGCCCCCCGGTTGCCATCAGTACTTGTATTTAAAAATTATTTAAATAAAGAATTAACCCCTAAATGAACCTCTCGTAGCCGAAAGGGGTTAAAAAAAAATTCTTCAATTGAACCCTGTTATTCAATGGTGTGTCAAAGACCAAATATCGAGTTTTGAGAAAATCAACATTAAAGGTTTTTCTGATTTAAATTGTTTTTATTAGATTATATATCATTTTTTTTGTCAATTGTGCAAGTAAATACTGTAATTATGGCAGATATTCATAAATTATCTCTAAAAATATGACTAATTTAGAGAGAAAAAAATAAAATATAAAAATTATTTTTACAAAATTCTCTATGTGCGATTTATATTTGTAAATAATGCTTCAAAGTCCCTTGACCCATGATTGGAAAATTCTCTAAGTCCAATTATATTTGCAAAAATGCTTCAAAGTCTCTTTATATTTAATACTAGTAGCATAGAAACTTTTATCAAAATCACATTCATCAATTTTAAATAGTATTAATATTTTAAAATTAAATACAAAGTGATATCAAAAATTTTCTCATCAATTAATTTCTGAATAAATAGCTTGGAAACAGTAAATCAAAGTTATAATAATGAAATAGACTTAATATTACGGCCACTTCAACCTAACCTAACCTAATATTATTTATTTTGTTGTCTTTTCGAAATCGCACTGATCCTCATCCTCATCTTCATTTTCATTATCAGGAATAATATCAAAAAATTAAATTTTGACGTCTACGAATTCAGAGAAAATTTTCTCATTTTTCAAAAAAAAAAAAAATGATTTTTGTTAATTTAAGGGAAAAAAATATATATAATATTATTTGGTAAATAACTTTTTATTGGTTGTTAAAATCGCACTGGTTAAAACTCAATTAAACGATATTAATTTATTGTTAATTGGAAAATTATATATATATATATATATATATATATATAGTTCATAGAAAAAGATAGAAAACATTATAGAATTAGGCTAAAAGAAAGTAAAAAATGAATTATAATATAACTATTGATAATTTTTTGTAGGTTATGAAATACTTGTATTAACTTTCAACAAATGGAATATAGTAATAGTGTATTGAATATATAAATTTGAAATAAATAAAATTAATATTTTCTTGAGTTTATATTAAATACCTCTAAACAATAGCGTTGCCGGTGTTCATAATTGAAAATGCTTAGGGCATAAACGCAACAATATATCTCAAGCGTATAAGTTGTTTACGATGTCTTGCACTTGACCCATAAATGAAAAATTGTTCTTTTCAAATTAAGTATTACGAAACAACATGTTAAGTACATAAATCATTATTGAAAAATGTAAAATCCTGCATTGAAATATTGTAAAAATAATTTTATGCTTTTACATTAAAAATAAATTTTTTAGGACATATTTCATAAAAAATACTGTAATATTCCGCGTTACTGGTCGGTCTTTTACCTCCAATTCTCAAGGACCTGACGGGGGCGGGTGTCCTCTCCAAGGACTGGTACTGCCGGAATTCTCCTACCTACAGGGAGAGAGAGAAAGATGGGGGTCTTCGAGAAATTATTACACCTCCTTACATGAAAAGGTTTTATTATTTAAAAAAGTAAAATACTAAGGTTAAGAAATAAATCTCTATAACGAATTAAGACAAAGAAAATTTAAAGTTAAAATATAAAAATATGGTTCAATTAACATTACATCAAAACTCTCCGTCACTCCTCTTCACATCCTCTCTCTCTCTCTCTCACCAGCTCGATTACACACTAAAAACTACGTAAAAAAAACAACTAAAAATAAAAGTATCTATTAAAAAAATATTAAACGAATTCAAGTAAAATAACACCTACCCTCCCCTTCAGGAGACTGTATCTCTTACAACCTACATGTCTCACACGCAGTGTAGTCTTAATAAAGATCAGAGACATTTGGATTATAAGAGATTCGATCACTTTGAAAGAGGGGGTAGTTTGTGATGTTATTATAAATTTGCTTATTATTTTTTTTTTGAATATTTTATTAAGGTTTGAAGGACAAAATATATTTTTGTAAATTCTTAACAAAGACCACACTGCGTGTGAGACATGTAGGTTGTAAGAGATACAGTCTCCCTGAAGGGGAGGGTAGGTGTTATTTTACTTGAATTCGTTTAATATTTTTTTAATAGATACTTTTATTTTTAGTTGTTTTTTTTACGTAGTTTTTAGTGTGTAATCGAGTTGGTGAGAGAGAGAGAGAGAGGATGTGAAGAGGAGACGGGAGAGTTTTGATGTAATGTTAATTGAACCATATTTTTATATTTTAACTTTAAATTTTCTTTGTCTTAATTCGTTATAGAGATTTATTTCTTAACCTTAGTATTTTACTTTTTTTTAAATAATAAAACCTTTTCATGTAAGGAGGTGTAATAATTTCTCGAAGACCCCCATCTTCTCTCTCTCCCTGTAGGTAGGAGAATTCGGCAGTACCAGTCCTTGGAGAGGACACCCGCCCCCGTCAGTTCCGAGAATTGAGGTAAGACCGACCCAGTAACGCGGAATATTACAGTATTTTTTATGAAATATGTCCTAAAAAATTTATTTTTAATGTAAAAGCATAAAATTATTTTTACAATATTTCAATGCAGGATTTTACATTTTTCAATAATGATTTATGTACTTAACATGTTGTTTCGTAATACTTAATTTGAAAAGAACAATTTTTCATTTATGGGTCAAGTGCAAGACATCGTAAACAACTATACGCTTGAGATATATTGTTGCGTTTATGCCCTAAGTATTTTCAATTATGAACACCGGCATCGCTATTGTTTAGAGGTATTTAATATAAACTCAAGAAAATATTAATTTTATTTATTTCAAATTTATATATTCAATACACTATTACTATATTCCATTTGTTGAAAGTTAATACAAGTATTTCATAACCTACAAAAATTATCAATAGTTATATTATAATTCATTTTTTACTTTCTTTTAGCCTAATTCTATAATGTTTTCTATCTTTTTCTATGAACTATATATATATATATATATATATATATATAATTTTCCAATTAACAATAAATTAATATCGTTTAATTGAGTTTTAACCAGTGCGATTTTAACAACCAATAAAAAGTTATTTACCAAATAATATTATATATATTTTTTTCCCTTAAATTAACAAAAATCATTTTTTTTTTTTTTGAAAAATGAGAAAATTTTCTCTGAATTCGTAGACGTCAAAATTTAATTTTTTGATATTATTCCTGATAATGAAAATGAAGATGAGGATGAGGATCAGTGCGATTTCGAAAAGACAACAAAATAAATAATATTAGGTTAGGTTAGGTTGAAGTGGCCGTAATATTAAGTCTATTTCATTATTATAACTTTGATTTACTGTTTCCAAGCTATTTATTCAGAAATTAATTGATGAGAAAATTTTGATATCACTTTGTATTTAATTTTAAAATATTAATACTATTTAAAATTGATGAATGTGATTTTGATAAAAAGTTTCTATGCTACTAGTATTAAATATAAAGAGACTTTGAAGCATTTTTGCAAATATAATTGGACTTAGAGAATTTTTCAATCATGGGTCAAGGGACTTTGAAGCATTATTTACAAATATAAATCGCACATAGAGAATTTTGTAAAAATAATTTTTTATATTTTATTTTTTTTCTCTAAATTAGTCATATTTTTAGAGATAATTTATGAATATCTGCCATAATTACAGTATTTACTTGCACAATTGACAAAAAAAATGATATATAATCTAATAAAAACAATTTAAATCAGAAAAACTTTAATGTTGATTTTCTCAAAACTCGATATTTGGTCTTTGACACACCATTGAATAACAGGGTTCAATTGAAGAATTTTTTTTTAACCCCTTTCGGCTACAGAGGTTCATTTAGGGGTTAATTCTTTATTTAAATAATTTTTAAATACAAGTACTGATGGCAACCGGGGGGCGTTCCACACGCTGATTGCTCGGGGTCACCAATCCCGCGCTTGGCATCACTTAACCGCAACGATTGTTGTGACTGTTGCTTTTCTCCGTTGCCAGACCCCCGGCAAGAAATTCAATATACTTAAATTTAAATAGTACCGAGACCAGAATCACTGGTCACTACAATTTGTGAACCAGTGTATAAGGATCTCGGAGAATAAGAAGTCAGATATATTCCCCGATTAAAAAAATTTTTTTTCTTGGGTTCCTATATCTGAAACACACTTACTTTGCCATTGGCCAAATGGGTTTTCCGACGGCCATTTAATTAAGTTAAAAAAAAAAAAAAATTTAAATAGGACTTAAGTTTACTTTTTTTAGAATCCTATTTTCGTTATTTACTAAATTAAAACATTACTACAATCCTTATCCTGTACTTACACGCCATGGAACTCGTTCCATTTAAATATTAACGTGCTGCACTCCCTCTCGCCCCTTTCTACTTTTATTTCTCACCCCTCCATCTTGTCATCCACTTATACCATTAAAAATTGACAAGACAATTCGTATCCAGGCCGAGAACACCTGTATCAACATAAGCTTGCTGAATATAGCATAGATTTGCTGGCGAGAGAAAGAGAGAGAGCTCTATTTAAACAAGGAGACAAAAATTAACTATTCATGGTTGTCGTAAGTAAACAAAACAACGATGGAAGTAAAAATCATCATATTAAAATGCTATCTTTATGAAATTCTCTTTTGTTTATTTTAATATCATTTGAAAGTGAAAATAAATATGAAATAAATAAATATTAGATTAAAGAGGGAGAAAGAAATACACTTTTACATTAGTGTGCATCTTTCTTCATTAATACTATAAACTATAAAATTTGAATAATAATATATAACAATATCATTTTTTTTTTTTTTCTTTTTTTTAAACATTCACACTTTTTCTCATTCATACTCACACTCATACACACATTCACACAGTCTTTTCGGCAACTTAGGCTATTTAAGACTTTTACGATAACCGTTGTAATTAATAAATCAATTTGGGGTTCAGGCATTTCTATTTAAGCCATCTGGTATCCAAATGACTTAAATAAAATCTTCGGACTGCCTGGGTCCGAACCCGCGACGTTTGGTATAGGAGGTTAGCACGCTACCTACTACGCCACACCCGGGGGCTTCTCAATATCATTTACTGTACATAGGAATGAGATAATATATTAAAACATACGACAATAATACCTTCTTTCCTAATAGGCTTCTCCGATCCGACTAAAGTTTATTTTAAAATTTTACAAAAAAATATATTTTTTTTTTCTTTTATGAAAAAAACTTGATGGGTCTAATAAATAATTTTAAAAAATTGATAAGGTCAAAACAGATTAAGTCAGAAATTATTCATTCCTAAATTTATACTAAAAATTAGGTGTTGGCTGTGTCTTCTACACAGCCGGTGGCTTTTTAACGTGACAACGTCTTTTGCTTGACTTAAAAAAATTTTTTTTTTCTCTTGCCTATATTGAAATATAAAAAGAGAAAGTATTGTTTTTTGTTTTTTTTACTAGTAGTTTGTTTTCATAAATAAACATGTTCAAACATTTTCATTGAAACAATATATGACAGGTGTGGCTTTTTTTTAATCCATTAAGGGCGACTTATGCTTAAAAAATGAGGTTTTTCGAGAAAAAAACTAATTTTAGCGTTAATTACTCGGGATTTTTTTATTTATTCTATTAGAGGTTATCATTCTGCACCAAATGACATCTCATTTAGTCAGATCTGATTAGCCGTTCGGAATCTATAGGGGTTTAAATTTTCGAAAAACGAAATCCCGCTGAGTGCTCTCATGCGGTAAAATGACGTCATATCAAAAAAAAGAAAAAAACACCCCGGGGTATTGAACCACTCTTTCTAAAACTATATTTAGATTTTATGTAGCTTTTATGGTCAAGTCGCTATGCGTTGCACAAATAGGGCTATTTTTCGATATTTTTTTGCCTAAAAAATGAGGTTTTTCGAGAAAAAACCAATTTTGGCGTTAATTACTCGGGATTTTTTTATTTATTCTATTAGAGGTTATCATTCTGCACCAAATGACATCTCATTTAGTCAGATCGGATTAGCCGTTCGGAATCTACAGGGGTTTAAATTTTCGAAAAACGAAATCCCGCCGAGTGCTCTCATGCGGTAAAATGACGTCATATCAAAAAAAAGAAAAAAACACCCCGGGGTATTGAACCACTCTTTCTAAAACTATATTTAGATTTTATGTAGCTTTTATGGTCAAGTCGCTAGGCGTTGCACAAGTAGGGCTATTTTTCGATATTTTTTTGCCTAAAAAATGAGGTTTTTCGAGAAAAAAACCAATTTTGGAGTTAATTACTCGGGATTTTTTCATTTATTCTATTAGAGGTTATCATTCTGCACCAAATGACATCTCATTTAGTCAGATCTGATTAGCCGTTCGGAATCTATAGGGGTTTAAATTTTCGAAAAACGAAATCCCGCCGAGTGCTCTCATGCGGTAAAATGACGTCATACCAAAAAAAAGAAAAAAACACCCCGGGGTATTGAACCACTCTTTCTAAAACTATATTTAGATTTTATGTAGCTTTTATGGTCAAGTCGCTATGCGTTGCACAAATAGGGCTATTTTTCGATATTTTTTTGCCTAAAAAATGAGGTTTTTCGAGAAAAAAACCAATTCTGGAGTTAATTACTCGGGATTTTTTTATTTATTCTATTAGAGGTTTTCTTTCTGCACCAAATGACATCCCATTTAGTCTGATCTGATTAGCCGTTCGGAATCTACAGGGGTTTAAACTTTCAAATTAGAATTTACCGCAGCGCGGTAAAATTAAATGATAGGAAAAAAATAAATGGTGAAATCTTTAGCTGAAAACTCATTCTTTCTAACCGTATATTCCCCATAATTATACCTCTTAAGATAGAGGAGTTATTCAAGCTGATAAACTTTTTCGTGCATGCCCCTCTAACATGATTTGTAAGACGTTGTCACGTCAAAAAAATTTTAGGGGATTTTTTTTAAACCCTCACAC
The DNA here is from genome assembly GCA_023213315.1 of Euborellia annulipes. Classification (NCBI taxonomy): domain Eukaryota; kingdom Metazoa; phylum Arthropoda; class Insecta; order Dermaptera; family Anisolabididae; genus Euborellia; species Euborellia annulipes. Next base: position 5,055 of record JAKCPI010015735.1, on the reverse strand, counting down.
TTTTTTCTCATTCACACAGTGTTTTCGGCAACTCAGGCCATATAAGACTTTAAACGATGAGGGTCCAGACATTTCTATTTAAGCCATTTGGTATCCAAATCCAAAATATTATAATAATAATCCTTTGTAAATTTCGAAAAGGATTAACTTTTTATCCCCTAGAGAGATTATTTTAACCTCATTTTGTACAAATTACCAACAATTAAAGAAAAATAAATCAAATACGAATTAGTTTTTTTTTTTTTTTTTTTTTTTTTTTTTTGACAAAAATATTTTTCTAAATCAGTCAGTTTCAAATTATAATTAGTTCATCGAGCAAATTGCTAGTTGAATTCTTTCTTTTATTTCCTCTCTCTATATAAAGATAATTATCTCTCTTTTTTTCCTCTCTCTCCTTCTTCTTGAGAGATAAACTCCAAACGATTGTGAAAAGAAATTCTCTTTCCATTTATTTTCAACTTTTTATTTTTGTTTTAGGTGAACTTGTTGAAACGATGGCATCTAGACTTCAACCAGCCAAACTAGAGTGAGTTTATTTTCTGCTATTAATAATACATTTTTCATTAAAAAAAATATATTTTTTTTTTTAAATAAAATAAATATCTCAAAGAGAAAAATAATTCTATTTCCATTATACATTGTTATGGTTGTTCTATATTAAAATACTAGTGAACCTCGCCTCTGGCAAATATGGTTTTATATACAATGTATACATGTATAAATTTAACAATTACCATAATTAATTTTACTTTTTTTTAATATAAAGAATTTTAATTTTCCGGGATTTAATACTATTATCCGTCCTTTTTTATATAATGGAATGTTTTTAAACATTCGCTTTCAGTGACTGAAATATAAAATAATTTAATAATACGTGTATAATTAATATTTACTAATTCAAATAGCAGAAAAAAATAGGGATGCTGCCGAGAATCGAACCACGGATCTGCCAATATGTACTCAGTAAGCCCTAGTAGAAGGACATGCTGAGTAAATATCGGCAGATCCATGGTTCGACTCCCTATTTATCGGCCGTTTTATTTAGTAAATCTTATCTTATACTATTAAACGATCAATGCAAGTTTGTAGTTTAATGTAAGCACATAAGTTCTTGGAAACGGCTCTAATGATTTTTTTCAAATTTTTAAATATATACAGTACTACCGGTATTTACGGTACCAATGTGATATTACACTAGATTTCGTCTTTGAGAAAATTCAGATAGTAGTATTCAATATATTATTGACTTTTTTGTTTTTCCACTTTTCTCGAAATTCGCTTTACACAAATTTCTCTCACATTTTAAATATTTCCTATACAAAATAAATTCCGCTAGTTTTCGTATTTTAACACCTTTAACTTCAATACTGATGTACCCCTATATTTATAAACTAATAAAATTATTTGAAAATAACTGGATTGATAAAAAGTGGTTTTTCGGGACACGGTCTGTCTGGGTGTGTGTCTGGGTTCAATTTAGAGCATGAAGAAATTGAACTAGGAGATTGAAATTTTATATTTAAGTTAGACATCCCCCTAGGGCGTGAAAATAAGCTTTTTAAACTAAATCGGTCAAAAACTACTAGTACTTTACTGATGTACTTTTTCAGTTTTTTTTCGATTTTCTCAAAATTCGCTCCAACGATTTTGATTAAAATTCGAAAATCAATTATTTTTTAGGTGTTCTTTTAAAATGTATATTGTCATTTTGAAATCTTCTGAAGACCACTTTACTCTTGTAGAGATATGGTACCAAAATATCAATATTTTCCCATACTTATAAATTTTACATCTTGAAATTCGAATGTTCCTTACTGTCGGGAACTAAATATATGTCGACACAAAAAAATCTAGTGTGGCAAGCACAGAACACAACTTTCGATTACCTAAGGTAAGAGAAAGTTGTGTGCTGTGCGACAAAGTCACACCAGATTTTTGTTTATTATTATTTAATATTAAAAATTAAAATTTGTGTGCTGTACGACCAGTCACACCCGATTTTTTCCGTTTTATCTATATAGTCATGATTATAAAATATTTAAGTATGTTTTCTTTCGCCTCGAGATATTTTATATAGAAAGAAATTCTCTTTATCAGTTAATCTCCAAAAAGTTTGCATCGTTTGTTTTTTTACATAACTTATACTTTGCTACCTTCTATAAATATTTTTTCCCAAGTTCATAACTCACCCCTAGGCGATGGAATCATGTGAATGGTAATTAGTCCGGAGAATTTGATTTTTTTAAACTAACCAGGAGCTCCGTTCCCTTATAAAATTTTGCCCTAATAATTCCCTTTAAGAGACTTTATACCCATTTTTTTCTAAGGATCGCTTTTAGTACCTCTAAATTGAAGCAATCCCTTAGATAACTATAAATTTTTTTATCCATTAATTCTTACTGCTGAGTCAGGATTTATTCTTATATATTTTCCATGAAAATGGAAAACATTTCTCTTATAATAAGTCTATTAAAATAAATACGGTAGAACTACTTATTTTTAAAATTAATATTTTTCTAAACTTTAGCCCTATTTTGCACCCCCTGAATCACCTCTGAGTGAACTGAAACTTTATATTTGGATGTAATTCATCTATCTGCATATTTTTAATTGGGTAACGCCTTAAAAAAATCTAGATAATTCAAAATTAGAACCGCTTTAGAGAACATTTTTTATTAAAATTTAATTTTCTCTATAGCCCTAATAGACGTGATGGGGCAAAACTGATGGGACTTTTGAAATCAGCGCTACCCAAAAACCCAGCTGCAACGTTAACGAAACGTTAGCAGTCCAATAAAGAAAATTAATGGCTAACATTTCTTATCTGCTCATTTTATATTTTACTTTCTCTTACTCTATATTTTCTGTTCAAATACAGTAGATACTGTAATTATAAAGTTCCAAAATAGATGGTGAAACAAACTAACTTCAGTATTATTACAAACAGTGGCGTATTCAGGGGGGACCCAGGGGGGCCGGGCCCCCCCCCAAAGCCTTCCCTCCCAAAACAAAAAAATACCTATTGTTTTCCCTAATGATTTTTTTTTTTTAAATAATTATTTTATTAACTCTCATAAATTCTAAAAACTAACAAAAACTTATAAATAATTGAAAAAATCTCTAATATTTACGAATTTTGTATTAAAATTATTTTTTATTTCAAGAAAAAAAAATTTTTTTCATTTGTTTTTTATTTATAATTATTATATTATCTAAAAAAAATTTCTCCACTTGAAGTTTCTTGAGAATGGGGGGGAGGGGTTAACAAAAATTTTGGGCCCTCCCCAAAACAGAAATCCTGGCTACGCTACTGGATTACAAATTACAATTTTTATCACATCCCTCCCCTCTCACGAAAAAATACTTGAATGCGTACATGCTACGCACATTTTCCTGGAAATCACTGACGAAAATTTATACTTGCATTAAAATAAATAATAAATTATCCACAAAATAATTCTTATCTATATCTTTTCTCAAAATATGGTAGCTACTTTTCCAAAGATATCATTTTTTCTTTTTATCAAGCCTCAAAAAATGATATAAAAAATACATGTTTTGGGGGCCGAAGCGCCCATAAATATTTTGTTTAAAAGTATCCATCCCCCCCTTTAGAGATAATCACTTTTATCCCATTTGTAAGTTAATTAGTTCTATAATTAGGGGGAGAGGAAAAACCACCTGAAGAAATTATACTTAGTGTCTCTGAAGAGAGAGATTATTTCTACGGGTAAACGACTACAGACAGCATTTTTATTAGGCCTGAGAGAAAAAACTAAAGGAAATGGAAATATTAGACCCTTGCTTGGAGGGCAAAAAAAAAACGCCTCCTCAGCGGGGCCAATTTAATTGGTCTTCGAACCTGAAACTCACCAAGATCGAAATCCTTTTGGGGAATCATAAGAAACTTATACAAAGTGGGTCATTCTTTAAAAAAAAGGGTGGAGGAAATAAAAAAGAAAAATTATATTCTATTTCATTATTTATGTTCTAAAAGCAAAATAAAACCAAGTGATTTGTAAATATATATATTTTTTTACATTTAAGAAGCTTTTTTTTTCTTTTATCAAAACACCAATAAAATCCTTTGGCCCTTGAGGTTTTAAACTTGTATGGAAAAGAAACTCGTAGTTGTTTTTTAGTCGTAAATATTTTTATATCATCTATATTCAAAATGAACTTCGTAAAACAGAACATTCGATAAATAGGATACATTTTTAGTTTAATATAAGAAAAAAATTATCTTTGGAAAAATAAAAATATATAAGAGTTTGGCAAAGCAATTAAAGGACTTTCCACACGCTGATTGTTCGGGGTCTCCAATCCCTAGCTTTCGCCGCACCCGGTTAATTCATGAAAATATATAAACAAAGCAAAATATTGTTATTTTACGTTGTATGTTACGATGGCAGCCATTTCTTCTATCTTTCCTATTAGGTACAGTGAGGGACAATATTAAGTCCCACCCATGCGTTTTCTACTTGTGATTATTTCATTGTTTTTATAAAAGAAAATGTAAATCTTTTTTGAAAATTTTCTAGGTTTGATCCATGAAATTTTCCAATAAAAAATATATAATATTTTTTTAAAAACAATGAAATAATCACAAGTAGAAAACGCATGGATAGGACTTAATATTGTCCCTCACTGTACAAAAGTAAATTGTGTTTCAAACCATTTCAAGGACAAAAGGAGAATATACATTTTAAAGAGCATCTAAAAAATAATTGGTTTATGAATTTTAATTAACATCATTAAAACTAATTTTGAGAAAATCGAAAAAAATTGATAAAGTACATTAGTAAAGTACTAGTACTCTTTAGCTTATTTAAACGTCTCAGAGGAATATCTAACTTAAATATAAAATTTTGCTTTATTTTGAACACACCGACAGACCAGGGGACCTCAAAACATATATTTCCATCAAAATCTCGACATCGAATTTTTGGAATGAATCCAATACTTTCTGTCTATATATATACATACAGTATATAGATAAGATAAAGTAATAAATTTATTCTTATTTTTGAATCACTAGACTCAGAAATGACACGT
>JAKCPI010015734.1:0-11898 GCA_023213315.1 Euborellia annulipes | reverse complement strand
CAGGCCTACAATATTTATTGTATAGTTAAATATTGTAGGATTGAGGCCAAAACTGTGAAATATCTCACAAAAAGAATAATGCATTTCTTTTTCATGATTATTTATTCGGCTAATGACTTGTGCAGATATTTCACAGTTTTGGCCTCAAACGAACCATCATCAGGCGTACAATATTTATTATATTGTTAAATATTGTAGTATGATGATGGCCAAAACTGTGAAATATCTGCACGACAACCAGCCAGAATTTTTTCCGTAATTTTCGGAATTATTCTTCTGATTTTTCAGTTATTATTATTGCATTGATATTTAGAACGTGATGTCCTTGGGATAATTAAATTTATAAACTCTAATTAAAAAAGTTCATTTATTAAAAATATCATTTTTAATTTTTATATTTTATTTTTTTATATAACTGACAGAGGAAAATGCGCTCTAGGGTGTCTGTCTTTTTAGTGAATATTAATCAAGAGAAATTACACAAGATGCGGAGAGTCATACAAATAAGTTAGACATTTTAAATCAAAGAGGCTAAAAATGGATTAAATTTTTTTTTGAAATTTCAATTAAATTTACCGTTAATTAAAACTTCAGCGAAGTTTTTATTTTAAATATTTTCATATATAAAAATTCTTTTTATGTTTAAGCGGACAGTTTCTAAATCCTGTTTTAGACATCATCAATGAGATGAAATTTAATATACATATTAATTTGAAATTTACTCTTTTTTACTTTAAATTAAAAATATCTAAATGCTTTTATAAGAGATCATCTCACAAGCCCTTTCTCTTTCTTTTTATGAAAAAAATGAATACGCGGGTAAATTCGTATATCAGTGATGTAATCTTGAATGTTAATTAAAAATTAATTAAGAGCTCTGGGCAGATTTCTTTGATGGTCTTAGTTTCGGGGAAGCTTCAAATAGAGATAACATTAAATATATATACGTGTAAAATTTTTATTTAAAAATTCACAAGCGATAAAAGCGTTTTTTTTTATTTAAAGTTCTCTTGACTTTTTACGCTTTTCATTTTTAATTACTTTTTACTTGTCTAGTCAAATGTCTAAATCAATTGTTTTTATTTTAGCTGTGAATTTAATCTCTTGATTTAAAGGGAATCTTTGAAAATTTTAAAAATAATAACCAAGTAATTCTGATTGACCCTTGGGTTAGAGGTGTGAATTTGACTTTTAGTTTCTTATTCCTAAGCATATAATTCAACAGAAAGATCCTGAGAGATGCTGAGTTTATTACCTACATATATTAATATACGTATATATATTTAAAGTACAATTAAAAGAAATGAGGAGGAAGGCCGTCGTATGAAAGAATAATAGAACTTCTTTTTGCCCGAATTTTCGAACCAGGGAATTTTTTTTTTAAACCCTTATTTTTTTTTTAGCTTTTAAAGTAAAATTAATCAAAAACACTACGTGATATGTTTCAATATATTTATCTGTATAAATGTCAAACCAAAGCTTTCCCTTAGGATCGCGAAAGTGATATTTTTTTTTCTATTTTAAGGAATTTTATTCGCACCAGTGGCGGATTAATGCAATTTTGTCGGGGGGGGGGCGGTGTTTTTTTTTTTTTATTTAAGGACTTTGTCGGCATCTATGGCCATTTAGACCCCTTTCCTATTTATTTAAATTGATTGGTAACAAATTCAATTGAAATTTAAGCTCGGAAATCATAATTTCTTTAGATTACTAGTTTTTATAACATTGTGAATTTCTTCTCGGTAGGGGGGCGATCGCCCCCACCGCCCCCCTTCCTTTAATCCGCCCCTGATTCCCACCAAATGTAAAATTATTATATTAATCTATTTTATTGTAATTTAATTGAATAGTAAGAGTTTCATTTGTTTTTGTTTTTTTTAATAAAAAAACATTTGCACTTTTTTCTCATTCACACTCACACTGTCTTTTCGGCAACTCAGGCTATATAAGACATTTACGATAACCGTTATTAATATATATTATTTAGGGTCCTGGCATTCTTATTTAAGCCATTTGGTATCCAATTGGCTTAAATAAAATCATCGGACTGCCTGGGGTCCGAACCAGCAACGTTTGGTATAAGAGGTTAGCACGCTAACCTCTACACCAAGCCCCGAGGGCGAGTTTCATTTGAATTAAAAAAAAAAAAAAAAAATTAATTTATGTAATGTGAATTGGAATGGAATTTTGGATAGATATTTTTTGATATTTTAGACGAGTTTCTTGGCAATCACAAATTTTTTGTCTATCTTCTAAGAGGAGACTTCAAAAATGGCGAATAATTTTTCATAGAATTTTAAAAAATCATGAATTTTTGACATGATCGAAATACTTCCTCTCTATATATTTCATAAGAGAAAGTATAAAGTATAGTAATGTTTTTTGTGCTCATAAAAAGGTAAAAATAAATATAATGTGCTTATAATAATACTTTTATATTAGGCCTATATGTGAATAGGCTATAATCAAAAACACAAAACAGCGAAATGACTAAAATGATTTAATTAATCTCTTAATTTGAAATGCCGAGAAAGTCATACGGGCTTCATTGAATAGTTTTGAATACATTAATTTCTGAATTCAGTTTGTTTCGAGGGAGAGAGAGAGAGAGTGAACATTCAAACCGCAAGTGGAAGATGAGGAAGGAATAAACAGTCTTCTCTACATTAATATAATATCAAGTCTTTTGTCTATTAGCCTATAAATCAAGAGATGATGAAAATTGTTCCATGTTTCAAGACGTAGACTATTTAATAAAATGGCTTTCAACTAAATTACCTACTTTGTAAGGACTTATTTGACCTTGGCGTGGTAATACTTAATACTTTTTTTATTTTAGAAGAAAATAAACAAGGGAAAATTAAGCTCTAAAATAAAGATAGTTTGAAAGTTTTGATGAAAAAGTAAAAGTAAAAAAGAAAAATTTAATTTTACTAGCAAGTAATAACTACAGGATTATGAAGAGAAGGTTTATTGATTTAATAAGTGGAGAAAGTATAAAATTTCAGAAGAGAGGTCGTAATATAAAATTTTATTTTAGAAATTTTATGAGATTTTGTTTTTTTGAATCCAAATGAGCAGCTCACTAATAGTTTTTTTTTTAACAAATGTGAATGCATGATCTGCTATAGGAGTCGTTTGAAAAATCATTTAGTTAATTAATTTTAATTTAGAATTAATAATGCAAAAACTGTTACTAACTACAGTGGCGGATTATAAAACAATATAAGGCCCTAGGCACAAAATAAATTAGGTCCCGGATAACAAAATGACTGGAAATTGTCCTCGAGTTTGGTGTAGTTGGTAGCACGCCTTCCTTGTAGACCAAGGGTCGCGGGTTCGGAGTCCAGATAGCCCAATGATTTTATTTAAGCCATTTGGAAGCCAAGTTACTTGTCGAACTGAAGGGGTTGAAACTCACAATAAAGGATAAAAACTTCAAATGTTGAATATTGAGATTTTATTTTAATTTTTATCAAGTTTCTATTTATCTTAAATAAATAAAATAAAATTTCATTATTCAACAATTGAAGTTTTTATCCATTATTGGAGGACGTCACGTCCAATTCTGCATCAATTTATTATAAGAATTATATTTATTTATTTATTTTTGCTGTCAACATTTTGAGGGCAGTTTACTCTCTTCATCGGGGCAGTCAATGTGTCAAAGCTTAATATCAACCTGTCGACAGTAAATAAATAAATAAAATTCTTATTTATTTTGTTACTTTTGACTGACTCATTATCCAGTAGCGGTCTTAAGTTGGAGAGAAAGGGAGACATTGTTACCACAATATTCTCCCCATTTTGTAAGCGCCTCCCCATCCCCATAACAAATTCCTGGGACCACTACTGCCCTCGTCTCCATAATTAATAAAATTTTCTATTCTATTTTCTAATTGATATTAAAATTTTCTAAAGTTCAATGTTATCATATTTTAAACATTTATTTCTCTATGAGATATAAATATTCTGTATTCATCCTAAAGATACTTTAAAATAATATTATTATTTTATAAATTCAAGTCTAATCTGAGAGAATATTTTGCTTTAAAAATAAAGTACGGTATCTATGCGGTTAATTTCCATTAATCTTTTTTGTTCTTAGCTGGATACAGTGGAGCATTCTAATGGCTCCATTTCCAAGCATAAAAACAAATGGGGAAAAAAAAACTAGTTGCTTTTTACCTTTTATTGGTCTCTTAAAAAAAGAAGAAAAGAAAAATTTATGTTATCTATAAATCACATTTGTGGCAAATTTTCTTGTAGTAGCGAAATTTATATAAATCAAATTTTTAATTTAACCTTTCAAATAGAAAGTGAAAAAAATTTCAAATTTTTTGTTTAGAGAGACACACACATCTCAAACCTAGCCGATTGTAGCCTAGATTCAAGAGTTTACTTTATACCCTATATATAATTCCTCATTACACTAATCCCAGGTCTTTTTTTAATGTGTCAAGATACCATATGAAACCAAGATAATGTCTGAAATAAATTCACTGTAAAAAAAAGAATTTTCAATCGTTTTTCATATACTTTCATGCTTGAATTTGTATATACATAGTTTGTGAAATCAAATTCATAAACTAGGCTGGTTTATTAAATGAATGAAAATTAAGTAGCTTAAAAAAGAATGATATTCTTAACAAAGAAAGAGAAGGTAAAGGGAATAAATCAAGAGCTCGAGTTCAAACCTCTCGAGGGACGATTTTCCTTAAATAGGGTATCGAATTTTTCAAAAACCCCTTTATGAAACTTTTAATAAATTGGTTAATGAATGTTCATTTTTTGTATATGAACTTTTCATATACCCGAATGTAAAATTCATAAACAGTTTGTGTAACAAACTTCCTATACAAGTATATGAATATTCCTTGAAAATTTTTAAGTGTAACGTGATATCGTAACAAAATAATTAAATTCAATAAAAGAAAGTATGAATAAGAACCTAATTTAAAATGAAATATTTTAACGTAATAGTAGTATTAATATAAAAAAAAGGAAAAATAAATATAAGGAAATAAATTTCTCTATGTATGCCTCATTTAATAATTCCGAGTTGGAGTAATTTAAACAAATTTCAGATTATTAATAGTAAAACTTTGTTTATCGAAACTTTCTGCTTGGTGGATTGTCGTCTATTCAGTAGCAGTTCTTTTTTTATTTCAAAAATGATTTACGTGTCACGCATTATTTACTCGACTATTTTGGAGAATATTTATGAAGGTGGTTACGACGAAGGCAAAGTAAACCTACTGCCTGCCAGCCCAGGCACACACAACTTTGTCAACCTATTTGCGAAATTTATTTTTTTTATTCAAAAAATAAATTGGATCGTTTAAAAAAAAAATAAAAATAATAACACTATTCACTTTAAGATAGATGGAAATTTTCTAAATATTGATTCTGAATTTTATATATACGTATATAAAGGATAAGAAAAATCTCTTTTCCAAGTTATTTGGATGAAATTTGTTTGAATCAACAAATAAGTAGTTGTAATAAAAAGTTAAGCAATTTGTCTTTTTTTTTGTTTGACACTTCTAAATTTTTTTTTTAATGTGAAAATATTTTAATTAAATAAATTTTTGTTTTTCAAATAAATCTAATTGAAAATGAAAACAAAATTAATGATAATCATAAAAGTTAAAACTCTCGGTATTAAAAAACTAATTGGAAACATTTAATAAATAAAATACAACCAAAGAGAAAAATTACATACGTATCCCAGACAGCCTGGAATCTTGCATTAATATTGCAGGAATCTTACATTGCAATATTTAACCTTGCAGGGAATATTGCAGGAACAATACAGCAACATTGTTGCAATATTCCTATGTCCGCCTCTTTGTAACTTGCAGGAATATTGTGGCAATACTGAATGGAATATTGTTGCAATATTACAAAAATATTGCAAGTATTGCAGCAATATTACGGGAATATTCCGGCAATATTGCATGGAATATTGTGGAAATATTGCATGGAATATTGTGGCAATATTGCATGGAATATTGTGGCAATATTGCATGGAATATTGTGGCAATATTGCATGGAATATTGTGGCAATATTGCATGGAATATTGTGGCAATATTGCAGGGTAAAAAAAAACTTGTTCATAGAGGGATTTGAACACGAGTTTTTTGCATTTCCAATATTTCCAATGTCTTGATTCCAATATTCGACTCCTTTGCTGCCTCGGACGTTTTGCTATATGAAATTTCAACACTTTTTAAGCTACTTAATTCGTATGTAGTACTATTAAATTTTTTTTTAAACAAAAAGTCACTTATAAATTGTAACAAAATAATAATTTTTAATATTTAAAATTAATTTTTTTTTTTAATTTTTTAATTTTTTTTCTTTTTCGGTATCTAAGGCGATTTAGACCCCATCCCTATTTATTTCAAATTATTTGCAGTCATGGGCGTAGCCAGACTTCTTGTTAGGGGGGGGCCAACCCCTCGTTAGATCGAAAGAGGGGGGGTTTGCAATTAATATATACATAGAGTATTAATTATTTATTTAAATAAAAAAAAAAATTAAATTAATGTAGTGAATTGGGGTGTTAAAAAAAAATTTCCAATGGGAAAAATATATATATATATATTTTTTTTTTAATTTTTAGGACCAGCCAGGGGGGGCAACGGCCCCCCTGCCTCCCCCTGGCTACGCCCATGTTTGCAGTCAATTCAAATGAAATAAATTTTTCTCGCTGGGGACCAAGCGCGGTCCTAGCCTTACATTTGGAGGGGGGGTCACTGTTTTTTTTTTTTTTTTTTTATAGTATAAATAAATGGGCCTGGACCCCAATAAATATATATTAATCAAATATAAGTATCGTTTAAGTCTTAAATGGCCTAAGTTGCCGAAAAGATTGTGTGAATGGGAGAGTGAGTGGGAAAAAAGTGTGTGTTAAAAAAAAAGATTTTTTTTTTGGGGGGGGGTCACGACCCCCCTGACCCCCCTCTGGGACCGCCCTTGCTGGGGACGGAAAGCGAATCCTGGACCCCAGGCTCAAGAAGCTAGTGTCTTCTCTCTGAGCCACGGGTCATCACGGGCATTAATTAATTTTTTTTTTTTTTTTTTTTTTTTTTTTTTCTCATTCACACTCACACACACATTCACACTGTCTTTTCGGCAACTCAGGCCATATAAGACATTTACGATAACCGTTATTGAATAAATATACATATATAGGGTCCAGGCATTCTTATTTAAGCCATCTGGTATCCAATTGGCTTAAATAAAATCATCGGACTGCCTGGGGTCCGAACCCGCGACGTTTGGTATACGAGGTTAGCACGCTAACCTCTACACCACGCCCCGAGGGCTTTTTTTTTTTAATTTAAAAAAAAAACATTCACACTTTTTTCTCATTCGCACTCACACTCACACCCCCTCACACACACATTCACACAGTCTTTTCGGCAACTCAGGCCATTTAAGACTTTAGACGATAAGCGTTGTAATTAATGTATATATATTGAGGGTTCAGGCATTTCTATTTAAGCCATCTGGTATCCAAATGGCTTAAATAAAATCATCGGACTGCCTGGGTCCGAACCCGCGACGTTTGGCATATGAGGTAGGCACGCTATCTACTATGCAACACTCGGGGGCATTAATTAATTTAATTAATATGAATATTATAAAGTTGATATGATAATTTTAACCCTATATTCACTATTCAATGTTGCCACTTCAATATTGCTGCAATATTCACACTTCAATATTGACTCTGCAATATTGCTGTAATATTCATACTTCAATGTTGTCATTGCAACATTGTGCTGCAATATTGCTTCAATATTCACTCTTCAATGTTGCCACTGTAATATTTCAGGAATATTGCTGCAATATTTACACTTCAATATTGCCACTGCAATATTGTTGAAATATTCATACTTCAATGTTGCCATTGCAACATTGTGCTGCAATATTGCTTCAATATTCACTCTTCAATGTTGCCACTGTAATATTTTAGGAATATTGCTGCAATATTTACACTTCAATATTGCCACTGCAATATTGCTGAAATATTCAGTATTCAATATTGCAACAGCAATATTGATGCAATATTGCAACAATATTCACACTTCAATATTGCAACAGCAATATTGATGCAATATTGCTGCAATATTCACTATTCAATGTTGCCACTGCAATATTGTCGCAATATTCACACTTCAATGTTGCCACAGCAATATTGCTGCAATATTTCTGCAATGTCTTCACTTCAATATTGCGCAGCGAAATTACAGCAATGTTGCTCCAATATTGTCAATATTGTGCAAGGTTGGCAAAATTGCTGCAATATTACTGCAATATTCCAGGCTGTCTGGGATGAGTAAATTGCATGGGAGGGAATATTTATACATTTACAAATAATCTATTTAATTAATAAACAAAATATCTGAACGTATATTTTTTTTAAAATAGATAAAAATTCACAGATTAATTAATTTATCCATAACATCGGGCATATTAAAATTGATAATTTAAATGAAATAATTAAGGATGGAAATGTGGAGTGCCGAGCTATGAAGGTCAAATAAAAATGCTAATTTATTAGCAGGTGATTATTTCGGTGGTTATTTACAGCTCACCCCCCATCAGTAGGCTAAAAAATAATTAAATTTATTAGGGTGAGTTTATAAAAGAAATTTTAATAATAATTTGTTAATGCTCAACTCATTCTAACTAAAAATACTACAAATATAGTGGCATATTTTATGCAAAAATCCTCTGCTATATTTTGAAATAAACATACTCAATCGGAAGCAGTATTGTTCATTTCTAATTGTTTTTTTTTTCTTTGTTGCAGGTGAGTGAGCTGTTTTATAAGTTTCACCTCATCAATCAGGTAGAAATTTTAATTCTTATACATTAATTTAGTATATGGTTAAAAATAAATTAAAGAAATAACTAAATAGACAAAAGACTTCTCTAGTGTTAAATTAAAACAAAATTTAGTTTTTCAGAGCGGAAATTTAATTGGATAATAACACTCTTCTACAAAAAAAAAAAAGATGAAATTTATTTTTCTGGAGTTTCACTTGAGACTCTTATTGAAACGTACCATCTATTCCAAAAGTATTGAGACTAGAGTCTGGTGGTTAGGCAGCCCAAAAGGCACACGCACACTAAAGCTTTCTTGGCCCTATTGTCTACTTTGAAAATGGTATTTCTCAAACAGACAAAAAGCTTTAGTGTGCGCGTGTGCCTTTTGGGCTGCCTAACTACCAGGCTCTAGACTCAATACTATATCAATAGATCGTACTTACTGAATTCAAATATGTAATTAGATTGTCTTTGTCAGGCATAGAGGTATAGAGAAAAAATTTAATAGAAAATTTGCTCTAAAGTGGCTCTAATTTCGAATGTTCAAGATTTTTTTTTTTTTTTTAGGCGTCACCCTTTAAAAATATGCAGTTAAAATACATAGAAATATTCAAGTTTTAGTACAATCGGAGGCGATTTAGTGGTGTCTCAAACGTCTTAAAGTTTAGAAAGAAAAATCGAATTTCTACAGTTTTTTTAAACTTTGAACATCCCTAGTACAATTTTTTAGATCCCTGAATGAGAAAAAAACATATTTACGATATTCTATATTTCTTCAACTTTCCAAAAATCATTCATTCTTGAAAATCTATTAGTTTTTAATGAAATTTTGAACAAAATAGTTAACAAAGCAGTGACGGCGCTAGCTTATTCTCAGTGAGGGGGCAGGGGTGGGGCAAACTTATCAACAGGGGGGACAGTCAATAAATATATAGGCTACATCAACAGAGAAACAAAAAATCTGGTGTGACTCGTGGCACCAGATTTTTTGTGTGACCTTAGGAACCGACAGAAGTTTCGGATTCGGCCAGTCTCGGCCAAATTTCATCCGAAATTTCGTCCTTTCCGAAACCTGAGTTTAAAAAGAGAGATTATGCTCGTATACTAAAAAAAAACGTCGAGTGAAATTCGCACTTAGAAAAAGGTCAAATGATTTTCGCAAGAGCAAAAATTGGTAATTTTACTAAAAAAAATATGAATTTTGTATGGGAAATTTTAAGAAAAAGTTTAAAACAAGTTTCGATTTCGGTCGAAACTAAAATTGAAGCCAAAATTCGGTTTCGGCTGAAAATCTTGTTTCGGTCGGACTCTAGTCGACATAGGCGTATATTTAGTTTCCAACAGCACATAGCTTCCAATATTTATTTAAATAAAGTTATTTCAAAATTTCCTAAACAAAGAATTACAATAATTTATCGAGGCCAAATCCGGGGGAATCTGGGGTATGGAAAATTTTTTGAAAATAAGCCACTGAAATCTGCGTTTTTAGCTATCCTGAGTCGTGAAAAAGATCAAACTTGATGAGGTTAAAAGGCCGGGGCCCCTGAGGAAAAAATTGCAAGAAAATGATTTTTTTTTAATTGAAATTTTAAGATTTGAGCTAAAAGGGCCCGGGCCCCCTGAGGGAAAAAATTCCAAGAAAATGTTTTTTTTAATTGAAATTTTAACCATGAAAATTATTTTTAATTGGAATTTTAAGGTGGGAGCGCAATGGGCCCGGGCCCCGGGGATATAGCCCCTCCCCTGTCTGCGGCCCTGGTCACACCACCAGCACGTACAGGGAAATATTTTCAGTTTTGGTTGGCAGGCTTCCTCACCAGGGGGCGGATTAAAGGGGGGGGGGCGAGGGGGCGATCGCCCCCCCGAGAAGAAATTCACAATGTTATAAAAACTAGAAATCTAAAGAAATGATGATTTCCGGGCTTTAATTTCAATTGAATTTGTTACCAATCAATTTAAATAAATAGGAAAGGGGTCTAAATGGCCATAGATGCCCACAAAGTCCTTAAATAAAAAAAAATAAAAAAAATAAAAAAAAAACCGCCCCCCCCCCCCCGACAAATTTGCATTAATCCGCCACTGTTCCTCACTATCTCCTGAGAAATAGGAAAGCCCAGAAATTTTTCTGAAAGATATTGGCTATGCACAGAATTTCTCAAAATCAGTATCAATTTCTCCTGAATCACTTGAGCTTGATTCATAGCTGGTGGATTTACACTTGTACTCGAAGAAGAAAATTTTTTTTTTAGATTGGGGCTCAATAAAGTTTTTTTTTTTTTTTAATTTAGGTCTTTTTCGGCATCAAAGGCCGATTGGTAAAGTTATCGGATATTTTTTTTCTTTTCGATGACATACATTATAATGGCACAAAAGAAAGATATTTACTTGACAAAAACTTGAGAGTAACTAAATTTATTTATTAAAATAAAGAATTTAAAAAAATAATCTTTCTTTTTCACATTGAAATAAAAAGCTTAAAACTTAAATTACATTTTTTTTAAGGAAAAGTGAATAATTTTAGAAATTTTTTTATTTGGTTTTCGAGCTGATTGGGGGGGGGGGCATCCAGGGGGCAAAGATACTTGCCGGGGGGCGCATGCCCCCCTAGCCCCCCGTAGCGCCGTCACTGTATCAAAGTCATGTTTGAGCGCTACACATATACCCAAGAAAACTCCTAAGCAAAACATCATCTTTATCATTAAATTTTCTTATATTTGAACTTGACTTTGATATTTGATTGTTTATATTTTCGTTAATAATTAACTGATTTGCAGCCCTCGGGGCATGGCGTAGAGGTTAGCGTGCTAACCTCATATACCAAACGTCGCGGGTTCGGACCCCAGGCAGTCCGATGATTTTATTTAAGCCAATTGGATACCAAATGGCTTAAATAAGAATGCCTGGACCCCATATATGTATATTAATCTCTATAACGGATATCGTAAAAGTCTTAAATGGCCTAAGATGCCGAAAAGACTGTGTGAATGTGTGTGTGAGTGTGAGTGTGAATGAGAAAAAAGTGTGAATGTTTTTTTTTATAAAAAAAAAAAAAA
>JAKCPI010015733.1:0-17808 GCA_023213315.1 Euborellia annulipes | reverse complement strand
AAAAAAAAGTATGGGAAAATAATTATATTTTGTTACCATGGCAACCTTTTCTCCTATCTTTCCTATGAAGTACAAGAGTAAAGTGGTCTTCAGAAGATTTCAATCACAAAATAAGAATATACATTTTAAAGAGAATCTAAAAAATAATTGATTTTTGAATTTAAAAAAAATCGTGGGAGCGAATTTTGAGAAAATCGAAAAAAACAGAAAAAGTGCATCAGTAAAGTACTAGTACTCTTTGGTCGATTTTGTCTAAAAGCTTCGTGTCACGTCCCATGGGGCGCCTAACTTAAATATAATATTTCAACCGCCTAGCTCTTTTCGCTCTTTGAAATACTTTGTTCACAGACAGACAGACAGACACACACACAGACAGACTGTGTCGCGAAAACCACTTTTTTGGATTCAGGAGAACTCAAAACGTGTATATATTCGTCAAAATCTCGACATCAGAATTTTTGACATGAATCCACGCTTTCTCTCTCTATATATATTAACAGCATATATAGAGGTGGCAGAAAGTAAAAGGAAGCCCCAACTATCTTTAAAAGTCTTTTTCGGCATCTTAGCCCCTATAAACTTGATGATTTTCATTATCATACGATATATTTGGGTCCAGACACATTTATTTATACCATTTGGTATCCAATTGATTTAAATAAATATTCATCGGACTGCCTGGGGGATCGGAACCCACTCTCCTTGGCTTTTATATTAATAATATTGACATTTGTCAACAACTCTACCTCTCGGCCACTGAAAGGGGGAAGGGAGAGGACTCATAATATTTACTACACAGCTCTTTTTTTCCTGTGGCTATCCAAAGGTCTATATAGCTGGTTACAAAATACATTATACGAAACAAAAATAATTGCCACACCTTTGAAATAAATAAATAAATAAATATCAATTTCTTCGTTATCCTCTTGAGCGCTCCGCTCCATTCATGCGAATGTGTGCCAGTGATATTGGAATTTCAATTATTCTCGTAAACCTGCTTTGATGATGGCCTATACAAGGAGCCGAAATGTCGCCCCTAGTATGACTACTAAATAATAATAAATATAGATGTGACAGCTAAGACTTTAAATTTTTTTCCAGCTACAAAAAACGAGATGATTTATTTTTAATAAATAAATTAATAGAATTCACTCAATCATGAAGATATGGCATCCTATATTAACAGAGAAAAATTTATTTTTTTTAAGTAAAAAGGTTTTGTTTCACTTTTTATTCACAAATGCCTCTCTTGAAATTTTTTCTTACCTTTAATTTACTGGTGTCATCCGGTTCTTTTTAGAAAAATAAATAAGTAAATAAACAAGAATAACAAGGGACTTTCTAATTAAGGAAAAACTTAACAAAGGACTCGCTTGAGTCCTCAGGCAACCGATAAGCTTCTCTTTTATTCTCCAGAGTAAACAAAACATGACACATATGACTCAAAAAGAGTACTGTATTTAAATAAATAAATAAAAGAAGTCTAATGGAAAATCTATTAATAATATAAAATTTTTCTCCACATAATTAATGTTTATTTTTAAATGTTCAAATTATGAAGGCTCTATTGATTTTTTTAAAATGAAAATAGCTTTGATCCCGAAAAGAAAAATAAATACTGAGTTTTATTTGAGGTCAGTTTGTCTGTATTAAAAGATAAAAGTGCCGAAGGCCAAACGTTCTATTGACCTTGGAATTTTTTTTCTTATTAACTTTCCTAAACCTCCTTCTAATATTCCTTTATTCCTTGTTGTCCCATGTAAATTTTACAGCGGCATCGCAAAAACAAGAAAATTTAATATAGTTTTTGTTTCCGTTGGCTAGTTTCCATGTGAAATTAACGATTTCATCCGACCCTCCCCTACTTTTCATTCTGACGCCTACAGAGAGAACAGAAGTGGAGGGAGGAGGGGAAAATATATGGGCTTCTAAAATACAGGAGGACTTCGGAACGAATGGATTAGAAAACCAGGAGCAATTCGAAAGAATGGGGGAAATTTAATTACAGAGGTAGGCATTAGGAAATTATTTAAGTTTAATGAACGAATTCGAAGATTGTTTATTGCTTTTAAATCAAAAGAGACGTTTTCACTAACAGGCCGGAGTTTGTGCTTTTAAAATAATTCAGATTGCTTTTTTTTTAGAAGAAGTAATTTAATTAAAAATTATTTTTGTTGTGTTTAATGGTTTTAGATATTTTTACTTTCTCTTACCTTTATATATGTTAATATATATACAGAGAAAGTAATGGATTCATGTCAAAAATTCGATGTCGAGATTTTGATGGATATACACGTTTTGAGGTCCCCCGAATCCAAAAAAAAAATACTTTTACTGCATATTTAGCGGTTTTTGCTGCATAAAAATCCGGGGTCTAATTATAACCATCATCAGGTCTGCAATTTACAAAATTAATTGATAAAATAACATCAGTCACTTAAAGATATTTAAGTTAACAGCATAAACTCATAAAAAAATCCTGATAATAAATTTTATTTATTTATTCCTAAATTGCATCTCCACCTGCAACTAACTCCATGCTAAGTAAACCTCTTGCAACTATTATTAATTAAAATTAGACTGAATGCTAGATAGGCCTATATGAGAATGGAATCCCGAAGAAAGAAACCAGATTTGACACTTTTCAAGAAACGCTTTTCGGCTACCCTAACGGATGCCAACCAACTTCGATCCAAAAAGGTGGTTTTATTCATCCCGACTCAATTTTGTATAATTATTGTAATATATTAGACCTACATAGGCCTACCTTTGACATTTATTTGAATATTTTCAATTCAAGGGTCTTTTGATATACTTATATTTTAATCTTTTTTATGTTATAAGAGATTATTTTGATGATATATTGAATAATAATCAAAGTTTATTTGAATACGAGAGTTTCTCGTAGTGAATGATCTCAATATTTAATATTCTATACACATTCGAACTTAATAATATTACCCCAGGATGGGGTCAGTGTTATACCATATAAATAAAACATGAGAACCAAAAACAATATAATTATTCCATATATAAGTCAGGTTCACTTCGGTTAAATAATATTTATGTTTATTTGTGGGGTTGGCTTTTCGGGGTGGATTTTCGAGGTTTGAAAGCTCGACACACTAGTGGCTTAGTTCAAAGGACGTAGATAGGGCACAAGGGCGAGAAAAGGGTTCACCTTTTGTTCTAACTGAATTAAGACTAATGCGGTTCCATTATGGCATCATGCCTCTTGCCTTCCCTTCTGGTCGTATGGCTTGCATTGGAGCTCTTTGTTTGTGTCTTTTATACCATCACACGGGAATTGTATCAAATAAATTCTATTGATATTTTCAATCTGTTTTCTCATTGAACCAGATACTGATATAGGGTATTTTAAAGTTAAGGGGGTTCGAACAAAACCGTCATTAGGCTTTTTTGTAACAATTTTCACAGTTTCGTCGAGACTATTTACGAAATGAGTTTAGATAAAAAAATCTGGTGTGAATGGTCGCACAGCACACAACTTTCTATTGCCTTCGTTAATCGAAAGTTATGTTCTATGCTCACACCAGATTTTTTCTGTCGACACATATTTAGTTTCCGATAGTACAGTACATTTGAATTCAAAATGTATTTTTTTTTTTTTAACAATCACACTTTTTTCCAATTCATACTCAAACTCACACACACATTCACACAGTCTTTTCGGCAACTTAGGCCATTTATGCCCAGTTGCACCAACAAGTCTCAGATCATGACTTGGTCAAGTTCGTCTTGAACTCAAGTCTCAGCTTGAGATTTAAAACGTTGCACCAATGAATCTTCAAATGATCTTACCCAAGCTGCCTTTAAGAAAAAACAACATCTGGCAACCTCGCATTTTTGTTACAAATTAGCCACTAGGCCACTGCAGGACAACAAAAAACATATTTGCTAACCAAAATCTGACCAAAATAAAAATAAATAAATAAATAATCAGCTTAATCTGTTTTATCAAATTCTGTCAACAAAAAAAATATTAACAAATTTTAATAAGTGAAGTATTTCTAGGTCCTCCCTCATTGGGGAATAAAAAAGAGAAAAATTTTCATAATATATTTTTCTAGACAAACTATTGAATGAAATGGTACAAAAAAAACACAAACAAATTGTAAGTTAATCCACAGTATTTTTTTTTAATTTAAAATAAATAAATTTACTTACTTTTTGTTTGACGTTTTTCTGCCACTTCAATTCAATCAACTTTTAAATCTATTATTTTTATATCTATTTAAAATATTTAATATAATATATTATATTTTTAATAATGGGTTTATTTAATTAATAAACAAATTAATAATTTAATTTAGGCTGATATTTTAATTTAATATATTAATAAATTTAACAGTAAAAATATATTTAATATATTTATTTAAAATCATATTGAATTTTGACAGATATATTTTGAAAATACGAGGTTATGTTCAAAACCTTCTCTGTCAATTATAACATTATGCAGACATCAAAATCTTCACCTCCGATCAGCTCCATCCACATCAATATTCACGTTTTCTATTAATATCTTGAAGTAAAAACCAATTTATAGCGATTAAAAACAGTTTAAACTTTTACACACCGTCTATGCTTCAACAAATTTTATTTCGAATTTTTTATATATAATATAAATATACCTGGTAAATTTTTTAAAAAATTCTTGACAGGCAGTATGAAAATATAATTTTTTTTTTTTTAATAATAACAATAAGATTGATTAATTAAAAAAGAAAAAATATATTCTAAGGGATTATATAGATAGTTGAATAGATAAAATGTCACAATTCTCCTTTTAGGTTACGAATTCAGGCTGAGAGGGACTTAAGTCGTCAAATTTGACTACTTGAGATGTAAGCTCAAAATCAGGACTTAAGTTCGTATTAAATGTTGGTGCAACACTCTAAGTTCAAATGTAAGATGTAAGACGATCTTGAGACTTGAGATATGTTGGTGCAACTGGGCATTAATACTTTGACGATAACCGTTAATTATTAATATATCTATTGGGAGTCCAAGCATTTCTATTCAAGTCATTGGGTATCCAAATGGCTTAAATAAAATCATCGGACTGCCTGGAGTCTGAACCCGCAACGTTCGGTATAGAAGGTAGGCACGCTAACAACTACTCCAAGCCCGGAGGCTATCTTTTTTTTTTTTTTTTATATAAAAACATTCACACTTTTTTCTCATTCACACTCCCATTCACACACACATTCACACAGTCTTTTCGGCAACTCAGGCCATTTAAGACTTTAAACGATATCCGTTATTGATTATTATATATATATGGGGTCCAGGCATTCTTATTTAAGCCATTTGGTATCCAATTGGCTTAAATAAAATCATCGGACTGCCTGGGGTCCGAACCCGCGACGTTTGGTATATGAGGTTAGCACGCTAACCTCTACGCCATGCCCCGTGGGCCCGGAGGCTATCTAAAATTTATAAACATGGAAGAATATTTATATTTTTTTACCATGGCAACCATTTCTCATATATTTCTTATGAAGTACAAGAGTAGCCCTCGCCCTCGGGGCTTGGTGTAGAGGTTAGCGTGCTAACCTCGTATACCAAACGTCGCGGGTTCGGACCCCAGGCAGTCCGATGATTTTATTTAAGCCAATTGGATACCAAACGGCTTAAATAAGAATGCCTGGACCCTCAATATGAATATTAATCAATAACGGATATCGTAAAAAGTCTTATATGGCCTGAGTTGCCGAAAAGACACTGTGAATGTGTGTGTGAGTGTAAGTGTGAATGAGAAAAAAGTGTGAGTGTTAAAAAAAAAGTAGCCCTCGGGCTTGGCGGAATTGGTAACGCGCCTGCCTTGTATATTAAGGGTCGAGGGTTTGGATCCCAGGCAGTCCAACCATTTTATTTAAGCCATTTAGATACAAAATGGCTTGCCGAAAAGACTGTATGAATGTGTGTCTGAGTTTGAGTGTGAATCTTAAAAAAAAAAAAAAAAACTAGCGATCAGTTCAGAATTTAGATAGTTGTGATTATATATGAACCTGAAGAAGGCTACAGAATGAAATGTCGAAACGTTGTATTTTATATAAATAAACCCCACTTTGCCTGAAAACAAGCAATTTCGTCATTCTGAAAAAAAAATTAATAATAATTTTTCCTAATTAATCTGCATTTAATAACAAGCCAAAAAGATAGCAAACTTCCAGGTGGATCTACAAAAAATATGATAAATTATAAAATAGTTCTAAAAATTATATTATCATTTCTCTCACGCACTCAAACTGAAATGAATTTTTTTGGCAATTAGTAATTGAAATCGCTATTTTACGATTAGGCCGATTTCCTATAGATTGTTATTCCTTTGATTAATATAAATATGTTCCGCAAATATAGATGAAGTTCTCTGGACCAAAAACTGAGGGATAAATTATATTTAACTATAAAGTTTTTCTGAACTCTCATTATTAAAATCTATTTTCAGTAGCCTAGTCTAAATATTGCGAACGCCAATTTAAATAATAAACTTTTGTAAATATGCAACAAAATTTTTCAACGTTTCATTTTGCTTTTATTAATACTATATCATTTTGTCATAATCTAATTAAAACTAATGCTTTTTCATTATATTCTCTCTCTCTCTTCGCTTTATTTTTGTCCTTGTTCCAGAATTTTATAACATCACACAAAAGTCATATCAAATAATTTCAATTTAAATATGAATTTACATTTAATAGAATCGATTTATATTCTTTTTGAATTATTTGCCTCGTTATTATGGAGAATGGATATGATTACTCGAATGAGACTAAAGGGTGAAAAATTATGAATCATCTTTTTTAAGCAAACAAACCGACCCATTAATGAATTTTTATGTCAGAAAATTGAAAGAAAAATCTTAGAAATTATAAAATATGCAATTGTGATGATGATGGATTCATGATCCTAGCAGAAATTTAATATATTCTATACAATTACAAGGAAACTTCTAAAAGGAGATCGCATGGGCTTGCAAATACAAAGTGTACTATCATTTCAAACGATTTGGTGAGTGGATATCAAATACGGCACATGATGATTAAGTATACTTAAGCTCTTTGAATAGTTACTATATTACTGAGAGTATTAAATATGTATCATTAACCTTAAGTACAATAAAATGTAAAGGTAAAGGGAATACGTGTATTTATTAATTAGGCTACTTTTAATTATGAGGTATCATTTTTATTATGTCTACGATAGATTTATTTATTTCATTAAATTAACTAAAGTTTTTTTTCTTGGTCAACTCACAAGGTTGAGGAATTTGAATAAAATTTTTTTTTTTTAAATTATCGTTTTTTATATTTCAGAGCATTTTCTTGGACATCTGGCCTACAAGTCTTTTCAAATTTTCACTTATTTCGGCACAATCAATTGCTGTCTTTAATTTGTTCTGCAAACGAATGTTGATTGTTGAAACAAGTGCAAATTTGCGCAGACTTGTTAGCCAGATATCCAAGAAAATGCACTGAAACATAAAACGATAATTTTTATTAAAATTTCGTTTTGTTCATACTCTTATTTATTTATTTATGTGAGTTTACAAAAGTAAATAAATAAATAAATTTGGCTAATTTAATAAAATAAACTGGTCTATACCAGGGCCGTCTTAAGAAATTCGGCGCCCGTGGGCTACTAGAAATAACGGGCCCCTCTTCCTAAGAAAATACACAGAATGGCAAATGGGAGCGGGGTGTCCGGAAAAGTTATACAAAAGTGTCAGAACTAGAAAAAATCTATTTATTACTTTTATACTAAAGAAAAATAAAATTTAATTATATCAAAAAACATTTAAGAAGAAAAACATACCTTAATCTAAACAAATGTAACTTATATATTTATTTTCCGAGCTTTTTCTCTGGCAAACTGATCAATAATATCACTAGTACATGGGCGTACCCAGCGAGGGGCAGGGGGGCAGCTGCCCCCCCCTAGAAGCAAAAAAAAAAAATTAAATGTTTATAAAGTGATGAAACGAAACAAAATTGGTGGATGGCGACGGGGAATGATTTTTTTTGTTAGGACTCGAGGGTTTTTAGGCCTTTAATTCGAAGACTTTTCCCCTCTATATAAAAAATAGCTATGTCACAATCTGGAGGACCATGATCTGCCCCCCCCCCCCCTGGACGACCATGATCTGACCATGCCCCCCCCCCCTAGATTTGATCCTGGGTACGCCCATGCACTAGTATTTAAATTATCAAAGAAATCTCTCCCAATGGATAAAATACTTAAATCATTGAGTTTGCTCTGTCCCAAAGAAGATCGTAAGTAATTTTTTATTCTTTTGATTGCTGAAAATGATCTTTCGCCACTGCAGTTTGTAGTGGTGATACTTAAAAATATGCGCAGTGCTGTGGTTACGTTTGGAAATGTAGATTCAATTTTTAACTCGATTGTCTTTAAACTTGTTAGTTCTGCGATAGATATATTTTCGGTATTTTCCAAAAATGAATTTTTATAAAACTAATAAATAAATTACTAATAACTAAATAACTAATAAGAACAAAAAAATATAGATATTGCCGCCCCCAAAAGGCTTGCGCCCTGGGGCTATAGCCCATTTAGCCCTGTGGTTAGGGCCCCCCTGGTCTATACTAAAAACTTTTAAATATAGCTATTTTATAATATATATTTATTTCATGAGCTTACATCTGAGTAGTCGGAAAGCGATCACGATTTATCCGAGCTAAGACTGTTTTTTTTTTTTTTCTGTTTAACAAGAATCAGGCTGTGCATCTTGTTCCAACTCTGAATAATGTTAGGGCCTGGACTGAAGCAGAAGGGACTGATTAACCTATACTATAGATTTTCTAAGATTTAATAAAATAAACTGGTCAGAGAAGAACAAATTTCAAAAAAAAAAAAAAATTCAATAAAAATTCCATAATTATGGCATTATTTTAAAATATAAAATTATTGTAATGAAAATCGCCTAAAAATTATATTTTTTTGAGAAAAAAAAATCACCTTCAGTCTAATAATGTTTAGAAATTAAAAGAATCCAAAATCATAATAATATTTATCTTTATTTTATTTGTGCAACACATTTTAATTGAGTCAATACATTAAGTAAAAGAAAGGAATGACACGTTCCAAAAGGAAGAAAGCTCAAAGTCAAAATCAAGGCGAATAAACAAGCATTAGAGAAGCTGTCAGGTCTGATTTAATCGTTCGAGAGGTGATGTTTATACTAGCTAAAAAACTTACGGGGGGTATCGAAAAAGCAGACTCTTCTATTCCCCTACAGAGCCATTTAGTTCTAGTTTAAATGAGATTTCCATAATTTCCTTTACTTCCTTTTCAGCATTCATACTCTCAATGGATAGGAGATTGTCTTAGTAATGGGCCACAGATTTCACAAGCTTTAGAGTTAGGTCTAATTAGATTTATTTAAAAATTTATAAATTCTTTGATAAATAAATAATTTATAAAAGTTCAATTAATAATTTTTTTTTTTTTTTTTTTTTTTTTTACTAAATTAAAAGTTTTTTTATCCCAATTACTCAAAAAATTTAGAGCAACATTACGTAAAATAATAATTTCAAATAACATTTTAATTCTATTATAATCAAATATATTTTAATTATCATTATTAGTTCCAGACGAAAAAAGTAATTGTATTACATTATTATTTTTAAAATAAAAAATTTCAGATAATAATAAAAAAAAACTCAATTTGATGTATCATAGTCTCAATTATTAATAAATAAGTTAAATACTCTCAAGGAAAATTCAATAAAAAATATTCAATGAAAATTAACATTTTTTACAAGAAACACTTGTTTTAAATTTGGCGTTGCCTCCCCTATCATTTTTAATTTTTCACTTTCTAAATAAGAATCTTGAAAAATACTTTAAAATTTATTTAAAGTAGAAATGCAAGATTAAAACAAAATAATTTTAAGTTGAGATGTAAGTTGTGGCTGTGTACCTTTAATAATTTACATTGTCCAAAATATAATATTTTTATTATGTTATGTTATGGTGCGTTAATTTCTTGGATATTTACAAATTTATACATCATCTCACTTTGTGCATGCCGATCCCAGAAATGAAATTTTATATTTTCTAGCTGTGCCCCCAATCCCTATACCTCCTTTTTTACTTTCTCTTATTTTGTTTTCTCCTCGTATTTTCTTTCCTGAAACTTTTACAAGGTTTTCTATGAATTTGATTTAATTATTTTAAGAAGAATGGCTTGATCTGAATATCCTCCCTATATATTTTTAATGGCAGAACTTTAACAATTAATAACTTAAAATGTTAGAGAAATTTTGAAAAAAAAAAATAAATAATTTTTTAGTACTCTTTAGAAGGACCATATTAATCAAATAAAAATTCATTTCGAAATTCTAAAGAAAATTATACAATCAGAAAGCGACAGACGGTCGACATTAGCGAATTGTTTGTATAGATTATTGTTATAAATATATTGATTATTATTATGATTTAAATGAATTTTATTTGAATTCCCAGGACCCTTTATGGTGTAAGAGCTTTAAGCTTACTTTAGACATGCCTCCGTTCTACTCAAATTCAGAAAAAATTTATTTATCTTTAATTACTTTCACTATTAAATATTTTTATTCTATACATAAATTGGCTTTAATAATTATTATGTCATTTTATTGGAATTTTACTGACGAAATTAATGAAATTTCTAGACAAATAATTCCCCAGATTAACGGACAAATCGGAGATGCGGTCGAAGTCCCTGTAAGAGATTGTTTTAAGATTTAGAAGCAGTTAAAATTTCCTCCTTGTTTTTACAAATATTAACAAATTTGTTGTTCAAACAAATACCTATTTTATTTTATTTTATTTTTATTCCAAAAGATTAAATAAACTAATAAATAAATCCTCTAGATAAATTAATTATTTCATTAATAATGAAAATAAAGGGAATATGCACTAAAGAAACAACATCCCTGAGATGATATATCGTTTAAATATATCTTCAGAATCAACAAATAACAAATTTCACTCCTCTCTCGTACTATTATTTTGCTTTGCTTTAATTAATTTCTCCCCACTAATTATTATCTTTCTTAACTAAATAAATATCCGGTCAAATCTTGAAACCTTTCTTGATAAAACAGGCGAGTTGTTATCAAAAGGCGTACGCATCTTTTAATGGCGGCTGCGGTGTTATCATATTTGATTTTCATTTGATGTCTATTGTGAACAGGAGTGAATTCAAAGATCACAATTATCGTGTGGATGAAGATCAAATTTTCGTATATATGGAAATTCCGTCGCGATAGAAGGAAAGTTTAATTTATTCTCAAATAGAAGTTATTTAAGGAAACAAAATATTATAATAAGAATAGAATAATAATTTTATGGTTGAATAATTTATTAATTTTCTTTAATAATAAAAGTCCCCCCCCCCCCCTTCGTGGTTGAGAGGTTAGAGATGTTGACAAATGTCAATATTAATAATTTAAAAGCCAAGGGGAATGGGTTCTCAGTGGGACCTCAGGCAGTGCGATGAATTTATTTAAATCATTTGAATACCAAATGGTGTAAATAAATATTCCTGAAGCCCAATATATATCATAATTATAATAATTAAATAATTTTTCTATATATTTGAATAAGATATTAATATTCAATGAATTCAATTCGGATTTGAATAGTCATAGTTATATTTAACAAATTTGTGAGTATGTTTATTTGCTGATGGGTTGAACGGGTCCCCTGATGCAAAGGATAGCACACCGAAAAGGCTGGAGATCCCGGGATCGATTCCATCGGGGTCATGGAGCGCTTGGCCTACCAACAAATAAACATATATTTATTAAAAGTAATTATAATATATCATAAATATCGTTCAAAGTCTAAATGGCGTAAAATGCTGAAAAGACTAAAAAAAGTTGTTCTATACTTTATTCAAATCTTTAAATCATATGCAAAATTTTATTGCAATAAGTAATTTTCATTTAAAAAAATTATTTTATTATTTTGTGTTTGCTGGACCGACTTCTTTTATAATTGTTAATTCTGTGCTTTTAATCAAAGAAAATTCTTTTGCTTCATGTTCCAATTAATGAATATCCTGAGAGATAAAAAAGGTTTTGGCGACTAATTAATCAAGAGTCGCGGGAGCGACTCGTCGCCGAGCATGTGAAAAGCAAAAGAAAGCAAAGAAACTCTTAATACTACCATTTAGTTGATATTCCAATAGATGCCAATGGCCCATTGCATTTAGATGGACGAGTCGTCCCTAGACTATATTATCAAGAATGATTTTAAATCCTTAATAAAAGATAGGGACGTGAAAAAATTTTTTTGAGAAACTTTTCTCTTTCTGGGCGAATATCTCAAAAAGGTTTTAAGATATCGCAGCCAAATTTTTTTTTATATTAAACTAGAATAAATAAGGATTATTTTGAGCACGAATTCAAAGAAAAATTCCAGTGCCAAACAGAATGGCAGAGGCTCAAAGTTGAGATTTTGCCGATTTCGGAAGGTCAAAAGTTAGTCTCTTATTTTTCCTTTTTTTTTTTTTTTTTTTTTCTTTTTTCTTTTTACTTTCTCGTATAGAGAAAGTTATGTAATCGTAAAAAAATTCGACTTCGAGATTTTGATGTTTCTCCACGTTTTAGACCTCCCTGAGTCCAAAAAAACCATTTTTGGCATTATGTCTGTGTGTGTGTGTGTGTGTGTGTGTGTGTGTGTGTGTGTTAAACACGATTGCTTAAAAACCAAAGCAGCTAGATCGATGAAATTTGGTATATGCTCCTTACACTAAAATTGTAGATTTCTATCAACTTTTGGAGTAAATAAGTCACTTGGAAGTAGTACTTTACTTAAAAGTTTTTTCAAAAATTGTGAAATTTTCAATTTTTTTGTTATATTATGATAAATTACTCTATTTTAAAAAGTTTTTATTCTTTGACATTTTTACGAAAACTGAATAGTTTTTGAAATAATCAAAGAAGAAATAGAAAATTTTCGTTAATTTTGATAAAAAATCAAAACAAAATCATACAGGTGTCATTAAAAAATGGGTAAATATAAACAAATGAATTTGTGAAACAAATGGATTTGTTTATATTTACCCTTTTTTTAATGACACCTGTATGATTTTGTTTTGATTTTTTATCAAAATTAACGAAAATTTTCTATTTCTTCTTTGATTATTTCAAAAACTATTCAGTTTTCGTAAAAATGTCAAAGAATAAAAACTTTTTAAAATAGAGTAATTTATCATAATATAACAAAAAAATTGAAAATTTCACAATTTTTGAAAAAACTTTTTAAGTAAAGTACTACTTCCAAGTGACTTATTTACTCCAAAAGTTGATAGAAATCTACAATTTTAGTGTAAGGAGCATATACCAAATTTCATCGATCTAGCTGCTTTGGTTTTTAAGCAATCGTGTTTACACACACACACCCAGACGTAATTCCAAAAGAATATACGAGAAAGTCTCGGGGAAGTCAATCCCCATATTTTTTCATTCTTTTCTTCAATTTTCAAATTTTTAGACAAAGCTGCAGGTTTCCCTGCTGGACCGATTTGGATGAAATTTAAAATACAAATAGATACTATCAAAAACCCGATACCTTTGATATAAAATTTCATTTTGGATCAAAAGTGACTTTTTGAGAGGTATTCAAAATTTCAAATTTGTCCTATCTTTAACATGGCGAAAAGACAATTTTGACTATTTTGCTCCCTGATGACGTCATCTAGGAACATATCTATTAATATTAGTAATTTTCATCCCTAATGGAATAAAAAATTTTAGGATAGATCCCTTCAGATAGAAATACAATAGATTAACGTGATAAGAAGTGCTACCAACATAACAAAAATAAAAAACCTAAAATTTTCTAAAATTTGGTGAAATCCTATGTTTATCGTTTTGAATGGATACCAAACGATGTCTTTACATTCTACCAACATAACAAAAATAAAAAACCTAAAATTTTATAAAATTTAGGGAAATCCTATGTTTATCGTTTTGAATGGATACTAAACGATGTATTTACATTCTACCAACATAACAAAAATAAAAATCCTAAAATTTTATAAAATTTGGTGAAATCCTATGTTTATCGTTTTGAATGGATACCAAACGATGTATTTACATTCTACCAACATAACAAAAATAAAAATCCTAAAATTTTATAAAATTTAGGGAAATCCTATGTTTATCGTTTTGAATGGATACCAAACGATGAATTTACATTCTACCAACATAACAAAAATAAAAAACCTAAAATTTTATAAAATTTAGGGAAATCCTATGTTTATCGTTTTGAATGGATACTAAACGATGTATTTACATTCTACCAACATAACAAAAATAAAAATCCTAAAATTTTATAAAATTTGGTGAAATCCTATGTTTATCGTTTTGTATTAATACCAAATGATGTATTTACATTCTACCAACATAACAAAAATAAAAATCCTAAAATTTTATAAAATTTGGTGAAATCCTATGTTTATCGTTTTGAATGGATACTAAACGATGTATTTACATTCTACCAACATAACAAAAATAAAAATCCTAAAATTTTTATGAAATTCAGGGAAATCCTATGTTTATCGTTTTGAATGGATACCAAACGATGTATTTACATTCTACCAACATAACAAAAATAAAAAACCTAAAATTTTATAAAATTTAGGGAAATCCTATGTTTAATGTTTTGAATAGATACCAAACGATGTATTTACATCCTACTAACATAACAAAAATAAAAAACCTAAAATTTTATAAAATTTGGTGAAATCCTATGTTTATCGTTTTGAATTAATACCAAATGATGTATTTATTTTTTACTGTTTGGAATGCATATTAAAATATCTATTCATGGGATAACTTAATATTTAATAAACAAAAATTATTAAATAATATTTAAATGCAATATTTCACAAAAAGAAGTGAAATCTCAGCCAAAAACATCGGAGATGCAAAAAGGGGCGCCTCGCATTATTTTTGCCCAGCGACGAGGTGAAATCAAAAAAATGCGCCTCGCTTTTCTGATTTATATAAAAGTGAGGATATATGAAACAAATAAAATTCTGTAGGGGTTTTATTTAAGTGAAAATATTTCCTCGCTTTTATATAAATCAGAAAAGCGAGGCGCATTTTTTTGATTTCACCTCGTCGCTGGGCAAAAATAATGCGAGGCGCCCTTTTGCATCTCCGGTGTTTTTGGCTGAGATATAATTAAATAGAAGGATAGTGGTTATTGTTAAATTAAATAAATTGCAAATACGTATTTGTCTAAATGACTTTTAATGGTGCAATAGAAAAAAAAATTTTGAAAAACACCCTTTAATATGGAGTTAAGGGTTACCTACTTGACACTCCCCTGCGATTACCCTACAGCTGTTTCTCCCCTTTTCAAGTAAATGGAGCTTTTATATTGCTATATATTTTTTAATTAGAAAAGGGTTTTTTACTCGTTGAATAATTCGTATATAAACAAGAATTTCCAAGCTGTTTCTTCAATATTATAGACTACCTTAAAAATCCTTCTGCGAATTAACTGTGTTCTGATCATCCCTTTAAGCTTAAATGTAATAAATAATAATTATTAATTGATTACTATCATGTACTTTTTAATTTAAAGTAAAAATATAAAATACAATAGATACTATATGTATGTAATAATAAAATAAAATAATTATTATTGTTGTTTATAAATTAAAATAAAAAAAAATTTGCAAAAAAGCATTGATTAAAAGATCAAAGTACATTTTATCAAAGTATAAATATTTGACGTTCGTACAAAGGCAATGTGCATTTGCCACATTTTCGTCTATATATAAATTTAATCAATTAAAATATGTTTTCTATTGAATAATAAAGATTTTCAGAGTGGTCGTTAAAATGTTTGAAAGTTATTTATATTAATGCAAAATTTATTCCATGGTTATTTTTCATTGCTCAGTTTCAATAAAATCTCGAAAAGTTTTCCTTACTGCTCACATTTATATATACTACTAGTATATATAAATTCGGAGGCTCTCGACGGACGCCCCACTCTACCATTTAAATTACGTATCTCATGAAAAGTTTGTAGTTTGAGGTCTATAAATATTGTATTTACAGTCAAAAGAGGGTACATATATAGCTAGAGACACATGTAAATGCAGGGCCGATTTAGATGCAAAATGAAATGAATAAAAATTCATTTGAAATTGAAAAGTTAGTTTAAATTAAGTAAGTAGACCCTATATATTTTTTAAAGGATTCTTTGTAATTTTAAATTTAAAAAAAAAAACTTTTTTTTTTAAATTTTATTATTTTTATTTGACTCACACTGAATATGAGTATACCTATAACTAAGGTCAATCTTTTCACTTTATATATAAGCATATATGAATGTGTCGACTTTTTAAGATGCGCGTCTCGAAAAACCGTTAAAAGACGATTCAGTACCTAGTTACTCTAGGCAAGAGATGGCATTAGTTTTTCCCAAGAGATACAATGAATTTATTCTATTTCATTTGAAAGATCCCAGCTAATTAATTATTTAATTATCTCTAAGATATAGAGCGAATTTTTTAAAAATATCTTTTATTTAATGCGATTAATCTAAAAAAAAAATGTTTTTTCGAAAATCAAAAAAAGGGCTTCTATAAGTTGTAGATGTTTTAAATAGCTTTAATTTTATAAAAATTTGTGGTCGATAGCCTCAAAATTGTGGCCGCTGGAATCTCCCAAAATTAGCACCCCGAGACCAGCACCTTAATGTAATACGTGGGTGGTGATTATGAGCTTGGCATTTTTTACTTTCTCTTTGGTCCTTTCTCGATCCCCTCCCCTCTTAGAAAGTGTCAGTCTGTATTGTTTCTTCTCTCGGTCTCACCTCTCTTGTATACGCCTAAGCAGGAATGAACAATGACAAAGTACATTTTTTTTGTTCATATTGTGTTTGGGTTTAATTTTTGCATTTATTTAGTTGAAGGAGGGGGGATGTCTCTGGCTTCCATTATCCCCTCCTCCTACATCATTGTTTTTAAGCTTTATTGAATATATGAAAGAACAAAATATCAAAATAATTATTTTTATTTTATATAAATTGAATTGGGAAGTAGAAAATTTATTTCTGAATGACTCATGATAAATTTACATCTTTTTTTTATAACTTTTATATTATATTTTAAGTCTGTTATTGAAAATTTTAAAGAAAGTTTATATTTCCATACAAACAACGGATAGCAAGGTAGTTTGACGATCAAAAAGGGGTGTAATATAAGATTTACGATATATTTATTGTTGGAAGGTCTTTTTGTTTACACTATAAGGGGAATTCAGAAGGAAATGGATATTATAATGTTACAACTCCCTAGTCAGTAAAAGATCGAGGTGGAGAATTCAAAAGCAGGCTAGGGAGGGTGAGGCTGAGTTGAAAACTTATTTGTCTTATAGAGAACTTTATAAGTAGAACGAAATATGAGAAATAATCATTAAATAAATTTTATACGCTTTTTTTTTCTTTGTTGAATTTTTTTTTTTTTTTTTGTAATATATAGTCATGAAAATGTACCACTCGTACGTACCAGGGTGCATGTGTTGTTTGCTAGAAGATAGCCAACCCAAAGAGTGACTTCACTAAAGAATGATTCAAGTGCGGTTTTGGCCATTTGGGTTGCCTACCTTTCAGTAAATAAAAATATACACCTTATAGTAATTGTACGTTAAATATGGTGTGCATCAGAGTGCTAATTATAGTAAGGCCTATCGTTCTAATGAATTTCTTTTATTCAGAGCGCTTTATTATAAGAAATATAATATATTT